>VZTV01028277.1:0-145070 GCA_013400875.1 Anhinga rufa
TTTTTTTTTTTTTTATCCCTGGAGAGAAATGTTAGACATGAGAAACAGAAGGAAAAAGGATACCCAGAAGCTTTTTAGGCATAAAGATGAAACCAGACAGTGTCATTTTAGCAGAATCATGGAAAAAATGAAGTTGAAGCAGACTGTGTTTGTAGAAGCATAGGAGGCTCTGGGTGGGAAGAGGTCTCTGGGGGTCTGAAGTCCAACCCCTTGCTCAAAGCAAGGCAAATCTTAGAGCTGGGGCAGATTGTTCAGGGCTTTGTCCAGATAAGCTTTGAAAATATATTTGTAGATGAATGTGGTGTTGGAGATCGCACAGTGATGACTTAATAACCTTGTGTTTAGCCTATGCATCAAGTTTCCTGGCTAGTGCTGCAGTTAATCCCCTTTTCCCCTAGACGTGAGGTTCTCTGTTGCTTTTCAGTTCCTCTGTGACAAGTTAGGATCTGCTGGGGGTAATATAAACCTGCAATGCATGGTAGGAACCTTTTTCACCCCATGCCATGGTGAAGCACTTGATGTGCAGAGCCCAGCTTTGTGCTTGACCGGCCGGTGACGTGATGGACCTGAGGACCTCTCTGCCCAGCCCTGTTTCACTATAAAGGCAAGTGATCTGTGACCAGACCTGTCTTTGGTTTGGGCTGCGGAGAGAAAGCCCGTTCAGGACTATCATCCGCAAACTTTGCATTCATTTTGCATATGTGCAAGCGAGGTGGGGCTGGGGGAAGCATTTAGACCTCTGAAATGCGTGGCTAGAGCCTGGGGTCTCGCCTGCTCGTAGTCGTGCGGTAGCAATGCTGATATGCAGTGATACGAGTCTGCGGGGGCTTTCGGACCCCGCGCAAAGGGGCCACAGGGCATCAGCACGATCACCTTCACGCCACTCCAGCAGCAGAAGGGCTCGTATCGGTGCAACACCCAGCGAAAAAGCCCTTTTTGTTGGCCTAGCCTCTCTAAGCATTAAAACTGTGTGAAAAGGTGATGTTCCCTGCCAGGAGCAGAGAGATCCCCAGAGCGCCTCCACGGGTCTGTGTGCATCGAAGCCTCACTTCCAGAAATGGGGGATTTCCTCCTCCTCGCAGAGCAGCGACTCTTTTGAGCAGACCTATCAGTCGTGCGGGGTACGCGTGAACGTGCTTGAAGGAGTGCAGTGAGAGACTGGCCTTAATGAGATTGCAAACACCAGCCAGTGCTTACCAGCTCCGGTGACGCTCATTACTGTGCAGTGTAGTGCCTTGCAATAATTAAAGCATGCCTTCCATGTTGTGATTAATTTATTTTCTAATTAAGTGAGTTACCTGTTTACAGCTTGTTATTCGTGGGTAATTAGCAACTTTTCCCTCCTTTGTGTTTTTAATATGTCTTATTTATATTTGTGCTGTATTTCAATGGCACCATGGCCTCACGAGTGCTCCTCTCTCCATGAGCTACGTGAAGGATCTCAGGGGGGCACGGGGTCCCATCCTGCCGCTCAGCTCTGGAGCGAGGCAGGTTCACAGGGTGCTTCACCGGGCAGACAGACCATTGCAGGACTTTCCCCAGCCCTCGTCTCATCAGACCTGAGGTCTGCCGTGACTGCGAGAGCTGCCCCCTTCTCTCACACCGCCCGTGCTCCCCAGACACCTCGCCGCCTCCTTGGCTCTCTCCCACCTTCCCCCACGACATGTGCTGCCCTTCCAGCGATACCCACCTGGGCTGCCCCACTGCGACCCAAAGCAGACAGCGCTGCTGATAACTCGGGGTCCTGCTCCGAATAAGTGCAGGGTCTGTTCGCTTTCCTCAAGCCTGTCCGCATCCGGCAAGTGGCCCAAAAGAGCGGCTTGTGGCGACGAGGGAGCTCTGCTGCTGGGTGCCTCCCGAGCTGCCGCTGTCTTGTGGTTAGCGACCCGTGAGACCGTGCCACGGGCATCTCGGACACAAACGCAGCATCAACAGCTGTGATGGTCCTGCTCTCTTGTAAGTGAAATGCAGCTTCTCCCCTTGCTGTGGGCCCCTGGGACCGCATGCGGACGAGTGCAGCCAGGCTACCCCGGCGAGAGCCACTGCACAGCCCAGCCTTGCTGCTGGCTCCTAGCTCCCTCGCTGGCAGCAGCTGTTTCTCTTCGGAAACCATCCTGGGAATATATTTGTCTAAGCTGAGTGTACGGAGGCCAGAGAGATGTTTGTGCTAAAGAGCAATGGGTCACGGTCGGGGCAGATTGGAAGAGCCCAGTGCTTGGCTACGAACCCCCTCTTGGGTGTAGTCTTGGTGGTGGTCTCTGTCCCCCCCGTCAGTGGGGGCTCAGGCACGAGCCACTCGGGGAGACGCGCGTGCGGACCCGGGCTTACTCCCACGCACGCTCCTGGCCCAGGGGCATGGTGGATGCTGAACCAGCCTGCAGCCGAAGGGAGCTAGTGCTGTGCTGCCAGCGCAAGACCCTCCGCCAAGTTGTCCTAAACGCAGCGCCCTAAATACCCAGGCAGTGTTGATACCAGCTCTCCCTTCTCCCGGCTCCGTGTATTTTCTGTTCTCTCGCCTGGATACAGCCCAGATGAGATGATGCAGTCTGGTTTTTTTTTGTTTTTCCAATAGCCAGCTCCAGATCAGTTATCTCTCTGAGTTTCCACTTGTCTCTTGCCTGTATATTTCTAAATGAAGAGGAGCACGTCTCTAGGGAGAGCAGCAATGGGCAGAGCTTTTTCTGCAGGCTTGCTCTTCCCCAGCCTGCCCATGCGCAGCCAGCTTTTCCCTTCGCACCCGGAAAGCTTCACCTCCTCCTCCATGCAGTCGCACCCTGCTCGTTCCTAAGCTTTCCCGTGTGCTGGCGTTGGCTTTCTTCATGCCCTCCAGTGAGCTGCTCCCCCCGGGCAGCCCGCAGGGTCTGCCACGTTAACACGCGTGCCCCTGAGCCCGCTGTCCAGGTCCCCGATGAGACCCTGGACTGCTGCAGAGGAGCAGATCTCGACAAAGG
This sequence comes from Anhinga rufa, assembly GCA_013400875.1. Taxonomy (NCBI): domain Eukaryota; kingdom Metazoa; phylum Chordata; class Aves; order Suliformes; family Anhingidae; genus Anhinga; species Anhinga rufa. The sequence continues at coordinate 2,952 of VZTV01028277.1, forward strand.
TGGGAGCCGAGGTCAGAGGTGTCTCTGCTGCCCCATCGTGACACTTATTTAGGAGCTTGACCTTCTGCGGTGCAAGATCTGAACGCAGGATTTAACACGAATTTGCTAAATGTGTCTCTAGACGTAGCTCTGAGAAGTCTCGGAGGACTCTGCTGTTGGCAGGAGGATGGTGGCTGGGCTGGCCAGAGACGTGGGCAGGGCTGGGCTTTTTCCCCACTGTTGAAAAATCCCTTTCATTTCCTCCTGATTTATTTAATTACAAACTGGTGCTGGGGAAAAAAAAAAAAAAAGACTAAAAATGAAATAAGGACAAATGCAGCTCATTGAGCCTGAGGGGCAGAACGCAAGCTGTATGTTTCATCAAGGAATAATGCTGCCGTGTTGCTGATAAACAAACAAGCCAACCCACTTTGAAGACATATATCCCTTTGGACGAATAAACGCTACAGCCAAGTGGCCTGTCCCAAGGGCAGGGCACGCTCCACGGGCAAGTCCTCAGGCTTGATCCATCTCCCCCAGGCGCCCCGTGGCTACGGAGGGAAGGGACGCGGGGAAGTCTCCGCTCCGTCCCCTTGCTCAGAGCAAGGCCAATGTTGAAGTCACATTCAGCTTCGAAGGGAGATCCTGATGCCTGTTTAAAGCTTGCTCCCAAGATCATCAAGGCCCACCCACATCACAGACTAGTCTGAGTCTGCGAGCTGGGGAAGATCACACAGCCCGAGCCCAAGCTTACGACAGCTGAGACTGAACTGGTTTAGCTGGGAGCATTGCCTGTGGAACAACTGGTCAGGGAAGGCTGAGCAGAACTGGGCTCAGGCAGCAGCTAGAAAACCCTCCTGGTGAGAAGGCTCCTTCTCTGCTTCTCCTTAACCTTCTTGCCTAAAGCAGCAAGAAAACCACAGCCCAACTTGAGCAGATGTGCTGCTTCCCTAGCAGACGTCCTGCTGCACCCTGCATCGTGCCCGGCAGGGCTCTCGGGGCGTCCCTGGGCAGAGTCGCCACGCACTGGGTGGCCGTCAGCATGACAAAAAAGTAGGACCCCCCTTGTTTTGGCCACTCGGGACTCGGCCCAGCCTCAAGCACAGTGTCTAAAGCATCTCACGGGTGCGTTTCTGCTGGTGGCTGCAAGCTGGGAGCTCGGTCGCTGGACACGAGCACCCTCTCCTGCTCAGCGCTGCCACCCCGCATTTCTGAGCCGGACAGGAGGGGGCTGTTTCATGGCACTTGGGGATTTCTTGCAGCAAGCAGCTTTTTGTCCTGGTGTCAGAGAATATAAAGCCCTAATCTTTCTTTGCCAGATGATGCATGGGTTCATAGGCTCTTCTCCAGCCCTTTCTCATCTGTTTCCCCTCTGAAGGAAACAATCAGCCCTTTCAGACTCTCTTCACGGCAGAATGTTTCTGGACATTTTTCTTCACTGTTTTTTTGCTCAGAGCCGCTTTTCACCCAGAGACGTCCCCTCTGGGAAGGGGCCACCGGCACCACACACAGCATTTTTCCACAGCTGCCTCCTTGGCTGGGGTAACGGCTTTTGCTTTCTCGAGGATTCTGCTGTCTGCTGCGAAACATCACAGAAAGGCTCTCACCTGCTTATATGCTTTCAAGATTCACCTGTTGGGGCCTCTGGAGTATTTATATCTGATAATTTTTAGCTGCTGCACCCTTCAGTGTCACGGTAGCTGCTTTTCCCGTGGTGTATTATTATTCCATTATTTTCAATAATGGATCAGTAATGGAGCCATTACTCAACACAGCTGCCATCTAATTGCTGTGCCGCCAGGCTGGTCCCTCTCCAGCTGAACTCTCTCCCTGTCCTCCTCAGGTTATTGCAGCGCTCCTCCACTGCTCTGGCAAAGCACCCTCTGTGGTGGGCAGCCTTCTTCGCGGGGGTCTGTGAACCCAAGCGATTGTGGGATCAGCCTCGATGAGCAGAAACACAGCACTGCATGATCCACCCGAGCTTTCACGCATGCCACCTGCTGAAAAGGGGTGCAGAGGGGCTTCAAAGTGCCTCTCTAAAGGGAGGAAGGACTCTGCTTCCTGGCCGAAGTAAGGATGGATGTGGGACCTTGCTAAATGCCACCCCATCAGCTGTGGCTGACTGAAACGCAGCTCTGCGTGAGTGGGATGGGTGACGGCTCCTCTTGGGTAGCCTTGGGGCTCCCTGCCGAGGGACCCTTGCCCCCCCAGTGCCTTCCCTTCCACTCCGTCCCTGGCCGCCCTTCGACCAGAGTCAAGCCTTTGCCCTGGGCTGGGAGCGTCAGAGCACGGTCCCCGTCCCAGAGCAGGTTTAAGCGTGTGGGCACAGTCAGCCTCGGGCAGAAGGAGGGAGCCTGAGCGCTGGCCAGGTTTGCAAATCCACGATGTGTCTGTGCCATGGCTGCTGCTGTGCAAGGCAGCCGCGGCTGCCACAAGCCTGGGAATACAGGAAAGAAAAATTTTCTTAAACACAAACCCTTGCCATAAAAGATTAAAATATTAACGGAATGTTCCCAGAGCTCTGTGAATATCTGCATATTTTAATGAGGAAAATTACAGCTATGGCTCATATGGAAAAAATGTCTCCTAATTATTTCTGGGCAGAAAGAGTACTTCCTGAGCTGCGCTTTTTGGTTTAAATATGATGCCCCAGTGCAATGTCATCAGAAGAAGCCAGAGTGGTTAAAACACATCCAAGTCATGCTTGCCAGTGCAATGAAATCACCCAATAATGGCTCCCTGATTTCCCTTCTCTGCCTGTGCCAGTTTTGTTCGTTGTGTTTATGGGGGTTTGCAGCACTGGGGCAGCTGTGGCCGAGACGGGCCCGCGCACAGCATCACCTCCAGGCTCGGCAGCACCAGACTCCTCTGCAAGTAAATAAACCCCGCTATTTTTCTTTTTTATTCCTATTTTGGTAAGGATGAAACAACCATCCAAGTAATCGCCTTGTATTAAAACAACTGTTCGTTGAGCTGAGAGGCTCGGCTGGGAGGTGAACTGCAGCAGGGGAGCGGGCGCTCGGGCTGGGCCGGCTCGAACGCCGTGCTGGAGAGGTGGCTGGTCTCGGGAGGAGGCTTCCAGCACGCCCAGTGGGCAGTCGGCAGGGAATCAACAGGGCTTAGAGTGCTCCGGAGGGATCTGCGTCAGGCTCTTCGCTATTTCCAGCAGGGATCCATGGGGTAACGTAGAATCGCTCTTCCTAAAGCAGGCGGCTGACACGGATCATCTCGGCACTGGATGAAGAATAGCTGAGGAGAGGCGCGATGGGACAGTTTGGATTCGCCAGTAAGCTGGTTTATTCAAAAGGCAGCACGGAGCCATCGCGCAGCCAGGGCTTGCTGGAAAACAGCGAGTCTGGGAAGGTTTTGGAGCCGTGCTGAGCAAGCAAGGCGCCGGGGGTGCATGGTGCAGCGCTGTAAAAGCAGCACTGTGCAGAAGGTCTGTAAAGCTGGCGGCGAGGAGGCAATTTCTCTCTCTGTCCAAAGGGATTAGACCAGGATGGCAGGACAGGAGCGTCAGACCCCCCGAGCAGACGTGCTGAAGACTCCGGGGCTGGTTCGTGGGGGAGCGAGGGACCTGGGAAGGGTGCAGAAGAGGAGGGAGCCAGAGCCCGTCACCCCAGCCCGGCCCTTGCCCCCACGCAAGGCTGCATCTCGGCCGCTGGCAGCACCCCGGGAAGCCCTGGATTAAGCTTTCCCCCCTTATTTTAATTTAAAAATACAGATGCCTGAAAATGCACGTGCAGCTTCAGTGAATCCTCCATCTGAAAAGCTGCTGAGTGGATAAATGGTTTGAAATGGTTGATAGAAAAACTGGGTCTTGGCGTTTTCAGGTGGAGAAGTTCCAACATCTTTTCATTTAAAAAAGTGCTTGAAAATGAGTTAAAAGATCAGCTGAAACTGAAGGAAAATTGTTTGAAGTTCTCTAAATATGTGTATATATACACACACACACATGGAGAGAGTAAAAAAAGGAAGAAAGAGAGAATTCTGATTTAAATTTTTTTCTTTTTTGCCTTAGGNCTGGGATCAGGATACAGCTTCGTCCACTTCTCAGCAGCCTGGGGAGCGGGGAAGGAGACTGGCACAAAATCTTGAAGTGCCCTAAAGTTGGCAATGAGAGAAAGCACCTGTGGTAATATTTATGTGTTACGGAAGAAAAGAAAATCTTTGTGCAACATGAGCGTATCCAAAATAAAGAGTTGCACAACAGTGGTGTGAATATGTGGCTCGTGCAATTACCACCGTCAGGGAGGTATTTTACAGCACTGGGCTGAGGAATTTTAGCTACGATGTTATTTCCTTCCTGGCTAATTCTTCAAGTCATTAATCTTAACAGACTTTTATCATCACCTGCTCTGACCTCCTGTGTAAGGCAGGATGATAAATCATTGATGGGCAAAATCTGGTTTAGTTATGTTGTTATTTACTGAGCAGCTTCAATTCCCAGGGCTCAGCTCGGGTTTTTCCTGCTGTTCTCTGCCAGCATCTGCCGGTCCCGATTTGTGCTGTTTGACTGAGCCTTGCAGGGCAGAAAATCATTAACGAAGACTGCGCTTGGGGGACTGGAGCGGGGAATTAATTTTTGGCCAGATAGCAGTTTCTGCTTAATTTTTAAGACTTTGGCTCTCCACAACCATCTTCCGAAGCGCCAGGCAGCTTCCTTGCAGCCATCGCAGACCTAGAACTAGAGGCGCTAAGCCTGGGGTTTTGTGTAAGGAAGGAGGCAGCTACTCGCGGCCATCCTCTCTGAGCTGCCGCCGAGGCCCCTACGGCACCAACACAACAATTGCCCTCCCCATGCTGTGCAACGCCTGGCTCGTGCCTCCCCACGCTCGGTGGTGCCTCCGCTGCCCTGCCACCCGTCCCTCCCAGATCGCGCCATCGCTTATGTAGGTTGAGCGGCTTTGGTGGATGGGAGGGATAGCAGTCCCGCATTTTGTGCTGAGCTAAAAGTGGGAATGTGCTTAATTTTTTTAACAAACACCACTGTGATGTTTGTATCTATTTAAAGCACGTTTCTTCCTCGGAAGCCAGCATGGCATGCTGTTAAAGCCTCATATTGGGTTTTTAAAATGGGGAAAGAGATAATAATGTAATATGGACGTTTCCCTGGCTGCCTCCATTTGTACAGTCCTACTCTATTTACTGTCCACTGTCAGACCATCATCTGTTTTCTTCTGCATAATTGCATTTAAATTCTCAGTCACTGGGTGCTGTAGGTGTATTAAACGTGCTTCAAGCTCTCTCTGCCTTTGAGAGCTCTTGTCTCCCTCCCTCCAGCAAGCCCCTCGCTGTCCCTGCTCCCAGGTTCAGCCAGGGACGTGGCTCAGTGGTGCTGAGGCAGAGTTAAGGTGAGAAGGCACCAGAGATGGCAAGAGCAGAGCAGCGGTAAGCAGCTCTCTGACCGCTGTGGAAGGAGCCATCTCTCCAGGTGCACGGACCCCGGAGGGTGCTCTCGGCTCAGCTGCAAGAGGGTCTCCTGCTCTCCTCCAAACGCGGGTCTCTGCGGGACCCGTCCATGCCAGCCCCGGGTCGCTCGGTGGGACAGTGTGCAGCCCAGCACCCCCCTTCCCCGTGCAATGGAGACGGCTGATCACATATTCCAAATGCCTCATTCCCCTTCAGTGCTCATTTTCTTGCAGAGGAACATTTACTCTGCTGCATCGGTGCTGCATACCAAGCATGCTGCTTCTGCCTCCACCGTATTCAGTTCAAGGTCTTTTCTCTAATAGCCTCAGTTTTACTTTTTCAAAATAGTTCCAGAGAGATCTTGCCGATGACTTGGGAGGTACGAGGGATGCTGCACGGCAGCGTCGTCATGGACATGAATCCTAATGGCAACCTGCAAACCTTCCGACGGCTCTGAGAAAGGGGGAGATAATGGTGTCCCAGAATACACCCCCCAGTGTTACGTCCCCATTTGCCATTAGTCCTGTGCGCACTTGGAGGTTAAAAAGAGACCACCCTAATTAAAGCCAATATAAATTTGGATCTCCTAAATATGACTGCTTAATAATGTATTACGCTCGAGCAACAAAGAGCTGTAAATTACCCAGACAGCGGCACAGCCGCCGGCTTGCTGTGTGCCACGCTAAGAGTAACGCCTGGCTTCTAAATCATGTCTGCTCGGGTTCATCTCCAATAGACTAGAAAGATTTAATTCTCTGAGTTCAATAAATAATGTGTCTGTCTTAAACACAGCAAGTAATTCATTGCCTCCCGTGTAACTAGTAGCTCAAAGATCTTCATTTAAAGCTCTTTATGGGGGAATGACTCTCTCATGTGTTAGGGATGGTTATGGAGTCTCTCATTTTCAAATTACTGGGTAAAATCTAGCCCCGTTTAAATCTGGCCATTAATTAGAGGAAATAATTGCCGCTCCGTCTCTCTTCAGTCACTCTAATGTGAAAGGAAGCAGTCATTTTGGTTTGGTTGGTGGTGGACAGATGCTCACGGCACTTAGCTCTAATTGAGTCCCAGCCCCGGAGAAGACGGGACTGAACAGAAGCGGAGGCTTTCGGGCTGCTTTGCACATCCATCCAGTTGTGATGAAATCGTTGCCTCACTAACCCCAGCGAGCCTCGGCACACCCCCGGGCTGGGGGGGATGCAGTCCATGTTAATGAAAGCCGGGGTTTTGGCTGGCGTAAATCAGCACCGCTGCCGAGCAGGAGGAGCGGGCTGGGTGGCGATGCCCTGCCTCAGCCGCCCCGGGAGTCAGCCAGCCCCGAAGAACCCCCGTCCCCACGGTGAAGTGTGAGATCTGCGAGCACGTGCCAGGGAAGCGCCCGGCATGCGTCCGCCGAGGTCTCTGGTGGTTTGATGAATCCCTCCGTGCCACCAAGGCACGTGCTGGGGGAAACGGCACGCGCTCGCTGCCTGCGAAGGACCGTAACGCACACGCAGAATCCTTCCTCCTCTTAACAGGAGACAGCGTCACCGACCCCTCGGGGTCCGGGCACCCTGCCTGCTGCCCTCCCCGCGCTGCGAGGTCCCTGCTGCGAACGCCCCGCCTGCGGCGCAAGCTGCGGATTTGCACCCCGGAGAAGCAGCGTGGCTGGGGCCGCCGGCGGCGGGAGCCCGCTTGTCCCCGAGAGGAGAGCCTCCTCCTCCGCCTGCCTTTGATGGCAGCGCTAAGCCCCTGAGCTGGGCTCCCATCCTGCTTTCACCAAGCACAGAGGAGGCAGCCGCTCTCTGAGCAGCCACAGTCTGGTTTTGGGGTCAGGTCCCGCTTTCCACAAGGTCTTGCACAGCCTGCTCTTAATTCCTGTGACCCTGAAAGCCACCTGGATGGATGCTATCACAACACCTTCCTGCTGAAGAAGAACGAGAGGGTTTACGCCCGTTACTGTTGGTGCCTGGTGAGACGAGGGATGAGCGCTGCTTCCCACAGCATGTGCACGGCAAATAGGCTGGCTGCCGATCTGATGCTCTGTTTAAGGAAGATGTATGCTCCAGCTGCAGGCTAACAGCTCTTGGCTCGGTGATATCCAGAGACCAAGTATTATAAATAATAGGAGATTAGCGACACTCTGTTAACGCTTCAGACTCCTCTGATGTGTTTGTTAACGTCTGCAAATGAGCTGTACTCAAGTGTTTAGCAACACCAAGTTGCAAATGTCACCAACAGAGAAATCTAAATCTTTAACTGATTTTAAAAGCCTTTAAAATTGCAGCACTCCTGTTCACACACAATTCAGAGGAGCATAAATAACACACAACTTACTTTTATGCTTCACCCTTCATTTGGAGCATGACAAAGGTCTGCACGCTTAGTGCAGAAACTGCAAGGGAAGGAATATTTAAAGGGCCGTGCAGCAGAGGGGGCGCGCGGCAGCTCCCGGGAAGAGGATGCCCGGGCTCTGTGGAGGAGGGAGAGGTGCAAGGAGCAGGGAGCGGAGCGAGGATGTGAGAGGTGATGGAGAGAAGCTGATCCCATACAGCAACAAGATCAAGGAGGGTCTGAACACCTAAAGTGCCATTTGCCTTTTCTTGCCCCATATCCCGGCGGTGATTTGCCAGAGCAAGGCTCCCCGTGCTCTCTGTCGAGTTCAGCAGCAAACGAGAGGAGCAAAAGGACAGCGTCCAAGTCCAGTGTCCAAGCCCAGTTAAGCTTCTCCCAGACACCCGAGATGAGGCAGACAAGCCCCACGCCATAAGTTCCCACCTCCCTCCCCCCTCTATGTTTTTTCCTGCGATTCTGGTGCCTCTTGTCCCGTGCTGGGATGCTGTGGTGTGCCACGTGCCAAGGGAGAGACGCTCAGCCGAAAACCTCTGGGAAGGCTCCTGGCTGCCAGACAGGCTCTGCAGGGACTTGATTGCTTTGGGGGAAAAGCAGGAGGGAGCTCTAAAAGGCAGTCGGCAGAGGCACCTTTATGTGTTTTTCTTTAGCAGCCAAGGTTTCAAATCCGTCCAGTGGCAGAGCTATGGATTTCGGCACCCGCATCCTCCCGGCACAGGGGAAGGGACAGGAAGGGTGCTGCCTGTGCAAAGCTCTGCCACATGCATCACTTTGGGAAATGAGAACAGTCAAACTTATCTGGCAGGCTGATGATTCATTAATGGAGAGTATATTCAGCACCCAGGCAGCGGGGAGATGAAGGAGGCCTTTGTTATGGGAAATGACTTTGTCAGTTGAGGTGGGGGAGATACTTACTGAATCAATTTTCACCAGTGGTTATAAAAATGTATTTCATCATGACCCAGCTGTTGTCTTGTCTTCCTCTCCTGCCACCAACACATGCTATTGCTGCCACTCACCCTGCTAATCACCCCACTGCTTATTAGCCCAGGAACGGCTCCTGCAGCCTTTTCATCTCCCGTGGTCGCACGGCCCCGCCAGCCCTCCAAAATGCAGCTACGCAGGCCTGTGAAGGACTGCCTCTGCTCAGAGGCACAGCCGGGAGCTGCGTTCAGGGTGTGCAAGAGCTGCAAATGTTGATCGGTCCGGGATCATAGGGTAATCCAGGTGGGTAGGAGCTTCTGGGGGTCTCTACTTCTGCCTCCTGCTCAGGGCAGGGCCAGCTATGGGGTCAGACTGTGCTGCTAAAAGTCTTGGAAAGCAGACAGATGTAGGACTGCCCTCGGCAAGATAGCTCTGGGTCAGCAGTAGCCTGGAGAAGGGGTTTCTTGGGGGCCCCAAATCTCCAAGGGTACCTTTGGTAGAGATGGATGGGGGCTGACGCATGACGGGCAATTTCCTGGGCTTTGGGGCTGCGGTGCTAAAGGGAATGGTTTGGGCAGGGACCAGCCATCGCCTTCAGCACTCTCACCCCAGAAAGTGGCTGAGAGTGAAACAGGGTTTGGCCAAATGGTCCTTTGCCAGTGGAGGGGAGAGGACGCTGCCTGGGGACGTGCTGCAGACTTGCAGTGGGAGAAGCAGGTTTGGCATTCAGAATAATCTCCGTGTGCTGAAAAAATAGCCCAAAATCAATGATAGAAAATTCAATAATAACAAGTGCAAAGCACTGCACTTAGGCAGGGGAAAAAAAACCCAGTGCAACAAGATGAAAGGAGGAATAATTGGCTCTGCAGTCGAACCGCAGGGCTAGCCAGAGAGGGCCTGACCTGCCTTGGAGGGTGACTGGGAACAGCGAGCTTCACCCAAGGCTTTCTTGTCACAGCTTGAGTGGTCCTGTATGGCAGCAGCTCCTTGTTAATGAGACACTGGTGGCTGTGGTGGCCACTGGGGAAAGGCAGTCTGGGCAAGGCTGCGCTCCCTCGCACTGCTGGTGCCCAGGACCGAGTGGGGCAAGCCCTGGAGGAACGGTGGGAGCCAGAAGGTTTGCAGGAAGGCTGAGGGAGCAAGGCTGGTTCAGACTGGGAGAGTGGGTGGACCACAGCACTGAAGTTCTACCCTGTCAGTGATTGCTGTGACAGCGATGAGTTAGTTCCTTTTGGTCAGCGGGAGCCAGACAAGAGTAACGGGCATCCTTCTCATCGGAGGATACTTTGACTAGCGGCGGCAGGGGAAATCTCTCTTCTGCCATGGGCTGGGTCTGGCTACCTGGGGCAGGGGGCTCTGGACCGCAGTGATGGTCAGGGCTGTCTCCAGGGAGGGCTGTGGTGCATCCCGCCTGGAGCAGCCGGGGACTGGAGGTCTCATCACGGTGTGCTGGTAGGATGTACAAAAACAAGCCCTATCGTTGCACCAACACTTCTGTAGAAGCTGCACCCCTCCTCTTCCCTATTTGTGTATTTGCTGCCCATTTTTTATTAAACCAGCGTTCCAGGAATGGGGCAGCAGTGCCAGAGGCAGGCTTGAACACACGTGGGGAACCCACTGCAGGCCAGAGGCAGAGGGGCTGAGGCATCCCCTGTGTGTCCCCTCCTTGCTGTCAGCACATCTTGTCCCATCCAGCCTCCTGCAGTGCATGTCAGGCATCAGGATCTCCCTCTGCACCCGATGAGGTTGCTCAGCAGGTCCTGTGGACCCTTCTTTGGGAGCAGGCGCTGGAGGGACCTTTTTTTTGGGAGCTGTCTTTAAAGCTGGATGACGATGTGACCAGTAAGACCAGGGAAGGGAGGCTTGACACAGTGAAGCTTTGCAGATGTCCCTAGCTCATCTGGTCTGGGCTCCCTGTCCTTGGAGGAGAGCATCGAGACATCTTGAGCTGTCGTTCCAGCAACCCATGTTTTTGTTCAGCCTGCCCTGGCTTGGATCTTTCTTGAGAGCTGACTCAGCAGCGTGGGAAGTGAAACTGGAAAACAAAAGGAGTTGATTCTGTCCTTTGTGTGTAGGGAGAGTGGACATTTTTCCTCTTTTCCCATTAAGGAGAACTAGCCCCATCCCGGATTGCGTCCCTGTAAGGCAATAGCTAATGGCACAGGAACAATTTCACAGACAGACCGTATCATCTTCGTAGATGGCTACAGGCAGCCCAGCTTGGATGCTGTGGCTAAAATTATCTCCAGGCTGAGACGGAGCCTGGTGTCAGCCCAAATAAACAACCGGCACAGCAGAGCCGAGGCAGGAGCCACAACTCCTCCTCACCCGTCACACAGTAGAGCGACTGTGCGACGCTGGTACATCTCGGCTGCAGAAATGCAAGCTCTGACGCGAAGCGGAGGCTGGAGTTAATGAATGGGAAGCAGCATTCAATGTGCTTTAGTGTCTGTTTGAAGAGTCAGGGAACATTGGGACTATTTAATTGAAAGTAACTGTACAAAACCCAGAATTAATTCTTATTAAACATCCACCGTGACATTTTCTTAAGTGGAAATTAAACAGGGATTAAGGTGAAGCCTCCTAAGACGCTCCCTGTTCTGACCAAGAATATTTTAAGGCACCAGACTATGTTAAATTTGAAGAAATGAGCTGATCAGGATGCACTCTTACGTTTTTCCCTCTCTGTGTCTCGCGGCTCAGGCAAGCAGAGGGAGCTGGAAGTACTGGGATGCTAAACAGAGATGCTCTTAAATTGTCTGCCTTCTGCAAGCCCTGGTGTCCCCCCCACCGTGTTTGCAAGCACTGCCTGAAATGGGAGGGAAACAGAAATGCTTTGTAAAGGGAAGCCTAGATAAAGTGAGCAAGGCCTTTTTCCCCTGTGGTTCCCCGGTGCTCTTGCCCGCACCCGGGAGCCCGAGCTCCCTGATCACCCTCCGGGAAACCAGCAGGCAGTGTTCATCACAGAGCCAGAGAGGGTGGTGGTGGAGATGGAGCTGTTAACCCCTCGCGCCTGCAACGCCAAGGCAGGAAGGCATGGAGGCATCCGTGGAGCGAGACACAGGTGTCCAAAAGCAGAAGGTAAATTGGAAGTGAAACCTTCATTTCAGCCCTGTAGTACCGCCTTCTGCTTCCCTGGGGCATGTTCACAGAGCAGAAGCGCTGTTGGTGTAGTCATATCGGCAGCTGGCTAAAGGTGCTAACCTCACCCGTTAGCATGGGCAGAGAGCAGGTAGTTTAACAGCGACCAGCTCAGGGAGCCACGCGGCTACAGGATGGGGTGGGCGCTGTCGGTAAGTGGGGCCCCACTACCACGCCTGTAGATATGAGTAATGGTCTGAAGGGTTCCCCACCGCTGGTGGTTTTTGTGTAGTAGCAGCAGCTGAGCGAGGCAGGCAGAAGCAGCTCGGTGACAGGCTGGGGGCTCCGCTCACACATGCCGCATCTGCGGCCGAATCCTCGTGGCAGCCCGCAGAGCGGCTCATCCTCCATTGCCTCTTCCCCAGGGCAATTCCTGCTGGCAGCGGTGACAGGGCGCAAAGAGCTCCTGTCCGAGTATCTTTGTCACATGCATTTCAGCCACCAGCAAAATGACAGGCAGGCTAATCTTCTCCAGAAGCCTTCTGCTCCCTGCTTGGAGGTGGTCTGCAGGAAGGACTCTGTCCGCACGGGCCAGACCGCTTTGGAGGGTCTCACACCTCTGCCAGAGCGTTCCAAAGGGCCGTCCCCTCCTGAGGCCATGGAGAAAACCTCCCAGGTTTGCAAGAGCACGCAGTGCCCAGCCGCCCCCCAGGACTGCCCGCTCCAGGTGGGCTTTTAGGGGTTTGTAGTCAGCCTGCTCTCTGTAGTACTCTCTGAACTGGGGCCATCGGGTGCTCTTTTCCAAACCCTCCTTGTTCTAGCTTCTGGAATGAAGGATGTGGTTCCTCCTTTTGCCTCCGCCACTGCCTCTGCCTCCTTGGAAAACAGCTTCCTGGCAAGCTCCTCTGGAAGTTATCTTCACTATCACAATCCTCCAGCCAGTCGTTTCTATGTAGTACCGCGCAGCTTGCCCGGATAAACCGCCACATCCCACGTGCCGACACCGTGCTCCCCGTCAGCAGAGCTCTGCTGATGAGCCAGATGCAGCAGAAACAGCAGCGCGGTTCCTCCCGGCAGACATGCGAGGGCTGCCTGGACGCGCAGGCGCTCCTGCCTCCGCCCTGCGGGCTCCGAGCTCCGCAGCCCTTGCAAGGAGTCATCGGCTTTGTAGCGTGTGTAAACCCGGTTAGCCCCTAAGCACAGCCGTTTCTTGGCCCCATGTCCTGGAGGATCTGCCCTCCTTTGCCTGACGGCATGAGCTGCAACCAGCCTCCGTCTCCCACATCAGACTCCCCCAACAGTGTCTGAAGCTCAGCACCGAGCCCACGGTCTGGATTTGCCTGCCCTGCGGTTTCCCTAGAAGCTGGGTCCGTCTGAGCCCGTGTGCTGAGCCTTGCCCAATGCTAACCATGTGGAAGCACGCAGAGCACAGAGCTTTGAAGGGCCACCGGCCCCTCCGCCCATCTCGGCAGAGTTCGGACCCCATCTGAGCTGTCCGCATGTTTGAGAAAGAAGAAGAGAGGGTGGAAGAGTTGCCAAGGGGGATGCGCTGTCACGGGAAAGGAGCTGAGTAGCCTTGAAGCCTCCTCCCCGCTTCTCCGAGCACGAGCTGGGCGAGCTCTGGTTACTGTCTGTCGACGCACTGGGGGAAGAGCCAGGATGGAGCAACGGCTGCCTCGGAGGCAGAAGCGAGACAGAGGGCATTGTCGTATTGACAAAGAGCATAACCTGCTAGAAGATAAAAACTTGGCTGGAAATTAGAAGTTAGTTCTTGCCCATCAGGGCAGGAAAGCTCCTGTGGGAGTAACATGGACAGAAACCTGATTTTTTTATGGTGGTGCTTCTTAAGTTTCCAAAAGAGGTTGCATGACACAGTGCCCAGAGCTGGAGGAAGATGACTGCCGCCCACTAGCTCCTCAGTGCAAGGCTCCTCTGCCGCTCACTCAGCTTCCAGGTTTGTCCATCTTCTCTTCTCATCCAGTGTGCTATTCAATTAATTAAATATTCTCTCCTGCAGATTGCTGGCTGAGGGTGACACACGTTTAATGAACAGCTGCAGGTCCCTAATCACATTGGCAATTAGGAATGTAATTAGAGCACTTGCAAATGGTTTTCATGCTGATAAAACATGACAGAATAGAGCGTTTTCACTCACTGTCAGCTGCCAGACAATCTGTTACCCATCTAATGGCAATTTAATTACAAATTCCTTCACTACCTTTGTTGCGATTGCTCGAGCCCATGGCTTGACTGGGCAGCTCTTGGGTCCAAGCGCGATGCTTCCCGCCGTCATTGGTGTAGAGCTGTGGATGCAGAAGCCCAGATTAAGAGGCGGGGTTTCAGGAAAGGAGGTCCAAGAAGCCATTCCTCCCGCCTGGCTGCCTCTGAGCCAGGAAAGAGCCTGTCCAGAGGGGCAGCCGCTTGCCAAAATAATGTTTCTCAAAGGGCTGAGCCAAAAAACCCCCACAGGAACTGCTTTTGGAGGAGGTCCTGGCTGGCGTGGCAGCGAGCAAAGGGAGGGCAGGGCTGGAGCGCAGGGCAACCCCCCTGCCACCTAAAATGATGCTGATTTACCCCAGGTGGAAACGTGCTGCTGAGAAACGTCATGCTGGAGGCCTTTCAGAGAAGCAGTGAAAGACTTGCTTGCGGGGACGTCACAAACAGGCGGGAGATCCAGCTCTAAAAGCTTTTTATTTGGCAAAGGCTCTTTTCATTCCTCCTTCACTTCAAAGAGTTATCTGGTCTCTTTTGGGCAGTACTGAAACGTGACCCTCGACGGTCCCTCACACTGTGCCCGGGTCCCAGGGCCGGTCAAGCCCTCGCTCCTGCCAGCCTCCCGGGATTCACGCCTGCCGATCCAATGCCGCTTTTCCCCTATGACCCCCTTTTTAACTCCTGAACACCCTTTACTCTCCTGGGCTCTACTCCGAAGTGCTAACCCTGCTTGCTGTGAGCTGGCATAGCCGCAGGACGGTCTTTCTCTTCCCAGGCAAACCCCTGGCTGAGCTGAGACGGTGTTTGGAAGTCACAGAGCTCCTGAGCCAGCACATGGTGCCCCAACCTGTCTGGCCTGGGCTCTCAATCCCGTTGTGCTCCCTGCAGCACGATGTGACAGCCCTGTGCAAGGGGGCCTTCAGCCGGGTCTGCTCCGAGTTGTGCTCAACCCTGGGGCCACAGCTATTGAACCTGAAAAGCTGACCCTGCCCCAGTGGCACCTTGGCACTGTCTTCAGAAAAAAACAAGCAACTTTTGTTCCTTAGCGCCTTTCTCGAAGCAGCAGCTCCCGTTTAACTGGCAGTGAGTGGTCACGGAAGAGAAAGCAAGGACAGTGTGTACAGAAGGGGCTCCCATTTTAAGGGGATTAAGGTGAAACCCAGGTTAAACACAGCTCTGCAGCCTGTACTGAGTGAGTTGGGGGCTCTGCTGGGGAGCTGCAGAAGCGCCGGGAGGGGTGTGCAGAGGGCATGTGGGGAGCAGATCCCGTCTCCCGTGGGACTGCATGCATGGAAGGATTTGCTTACCTTGTCTTCACTGAACCACAGCTTGGAGGGAGAGTCCGGCCTGGCTAGGGAGCCCGTGAGGATATAGGTATTCCCCGCAATGATATAAGAGGCATCTGATGTGCCCCTATCGTCAGGGATACTTGGCAAAAAGGCTCCCATCTCCTTAACCACCCCTGAATTGCCTGGCAGGCAGAGGGATGCAGTAAAACAGGAGGCAGGGATTTGCTGCTGTGAGGGCAGTTGTGTTTTCGGCACGTGCACAGCTGTGGAGGGGAAGGGGGCTCAGGCTCCACCATGGCGTGAGGATGAGGGCATGAGGGTGTCTCAGTCATCTCAGAGGCTGCTGCTGTGTATTTGTGCAGTCGCCATGCACTGCAGAGCTGAAATAACACCGTAATTTTGTCGTCAACAGCACTTCCCCTCCCTCCTCAAGGTGCTGTGTAAATGTTAAGAGGGTGTTTAATTCATTATCAGGTAGAGCAGGATTAAGAAGACCATTTTACAAATGAAGACACTACTCAAGAGAAGTTATTCACATCAAGGTCACATACCGAGACAGCTGGGAACAGAACGGAGGGCTTTTAATGACAAGCGAAGGGCAAAGATCTGACGAATGACTGCCACACTTTTGGTACCTAAAATATCAGAGCCCAAGTGTCATCTAAAACATTGAATTGGCCGAAAGTGGTGATGCTTCCTCGTAACCGCTGGTAACACAGCAGCTGAATTCACAGCTCTGGTGGGCCTTGTAGAAAGTCTGCAGGCAGTTTTACACTGTTCTCAGAACTTGCAGCTGATGTTTAATTTGGCTGCATACATTTAAAATGTACCAAGGCGGCGCAGCACGCTGGCATCAGCTGTGCAAGCACAACCAGCGCTCCCAGACCATGGCGTGGCCGTGGGCAACACGGGGCGACCTGATGCTCTGCTCTGCCAGTCCCACTGTCCAAGGGCTTTTTCCCTTCAGATCGCCTCACCTATCACTGACAGCTCCGTACTGGCCCTGTAGTTGCCGGTAATTAATGAAGGACTGCCATGTCAAAGGCACCTGTATGTTAAAAGCAGGGTAATGATGAAGCCTCCGCCACGAGGTTCAGAATACACGGGCAGAGGCGGGGGCTGCATCGCTTGCATCCAGGCACGACATCACTGCGTCCAGCTGCTCGAGGGCAGCGAGCTCGGCAGCACAGTCCGTCAGCGAGCAAGCCATAGTGAGGATTTTCACATGGATGGCCTCAGCCTGCTTGTCTTTGTGAATACAAAGGGCCACGCTCAATCCCGGAGAGATGGGCAAGCAGGGGCCACGCGGCGAGAAGGCTCTTGGCCCAGTGTGGTTGAGAAATAGAGGGAAAGACGTGTTCCTGGGGCACAGTTGCTGAGAAGCCAGGCAAGAGAGCGTGGCCGCGGAGGGGTGCCTGTGCTCGCAGGCACAGAGCCTCTGCTCCGTGCCGCCGTGGCCGCGCTGTTGCAGCTGAAGCACCCATGGGAGCTGGCACTGCGGTGCCTCCCAGCTCTCCCGCGACTCCTCTCCCCGTGTCCTGGGGCGCTGCCGTCCCCCAGAGCCTGGGCAGGGCTGGGGGACCCCGCTGCGCTCTGTGGCACTTGGTGGGAGCCGTGAGTGGGCTCTGGGGGTCCTAGGTACCCGGGGCGCCCTTGTTCCCCACCCTGCCCCGGGGGTCTGTGGCCCTTTCTGGCTGGGTGTTTACTTTTAAAACGCCGGGGATGACTTGGCTCCCCGCATCCTGCCGCTGACCCAGTTCTCGCTCGTTGCCATGGAGAACTGGACTCGCTTCCATTTAACGGTCTTTGTGCTGCTCCCGCCTTGACCGCACAGACCAGCTCCGGAGCAGGGAGGACCTGCCACGAGCCTTGACGCGGTATTCCCAGGGGAAGGGGCCAGGTTAGCTTTGCGAATACCACCGAATGGCTGGCAGACAGCTCCTGGCTGCCTTCCTCCAGGTGGGTCGGCACGTGCATCTGCGGCTAGCTGTCACGTCGGCAATTGCTTCCAGCGCGGCCGCCTGACGCAGCCACCCGCGCACCCTGCGTGCGGTTACTGCTGAACCTGCACAGCCGGCGTCCGCTGCCTCTTAAGTTGCTGCTTCTGGGCGACACTTAACATTTTGTTTGCGCTCCCCTGGGACCCCAAGAGAAAAATAAACACCTACTAGCTCCTGACACTGGATCAGCTGCTGCTCTGCTTCGTGGCTCAGCTGCGGCTTGTGGTCTTTTCCCAAGCAGAGGCCGGGTCCCGTAGCGTTGCCTGCACAGAGGCATCGCCACCAGTCGTGTGCCAGCCTTGCCCCCAGACGCTGGCACGCACTGGTGGTGGCCGAGATCTGCCGGTCTGTAGAAACAGGAACGCCGTTGCCCAGAGCCTCCTCGGCGGCCCTTTCCCGTGGCGGCTCCCTGCCGTTTGTAGCCTGAGACACAGAGCGCTGCGGCGGCGTCACCCCCCGCTCCCCACGCCGCGGCTGGGCGGGATGGGATGGAGCACCCCTGCGGCTCTCGCGCGGCACTGGCCGGGGAGGACCGTCCGCCCCGGGGCACGGGAGCGCGGGGCAGAGAGCCTCGTGCCCCGCTCCACGCTGGGAGCTGCCCCCGGCCACCCCCGGCTTCCCTGTCCCCACTTGGGCCCCAACGCCAATAGATTTTAGGTGACGATCTCTGCAAGTCCCCGTTTCAACACACCCTTTAAAATTCAGAAATGCTTCAGTAAAGACCTTCTGGTCTCGTTTCGGGTGTTGTCCCCCATTCCGTAGCCAGGCCAAGAGAATACTTCTGCAACATGTTAAGTGATACTTTGGCATCTCTGATGATCAAGAACTGTCAGTTTTAGGGGCTGATACTTCAGATGACTATTTAAAATCTCAATTAGAGTTCTATTAAGGAGGACTAATTTGGGGCCAGTGCAGGCAATGTAGCAGAGACACTATAAATCATTTACCCCGTGCAGTCTATGAACGGCTCAGGGATGTAATCTTCTGTTCAGTCCATTTATTAAACTGTTGGGTTTTTTTTTCAACCTGGAGCGAATTCACCAGTTAAAGGCATTTCCATTCATGGATGGAGGGACTGCAGCTTTGCATTCCTGGCTGGAATTATCACATCTCACTGCAAGCCATTGTCATTAGTAGACAGGAACAGATGAGGTAGTCTCTTGATGTCACTTGCTATATAAACCCAGTAATTTGTCCTGTCTTTTTGCTTTGCAGCTTCCCAGAGAAGGGGTGAAGCCCCAGGACTCCCATCAAGCCAGTGGGATTTTTGAGCTTTGGCAAGGGAGTTTTTTTAATTTCCCATTTCATGTATTCCAGGGGAAATAAAAAAATAAAAAGCCAACATCAACCTTCCCCTCAGCCCACCCCAAAATGTGCCGCTAGCCCTCCCAAACCCGTGCAACATCCTTCTCCTCTGTCCCCCAAGCCTCAGAGCTTGCCGTCTCAAGATGAGCGCCCCGGCCCCAGAGCCCTGAGCATCGGTGCTGCGAGAGAGACCTGCCCCGGGCTCTCGCCTCCTGCCCTGTCCGTGCAGGAGGAGCAGCTCTCCGGAGCTGTTGCTGTTGCTCCCGGACCAACCCAGGAGCAGGGGTGCAGACCCAGGCTTTTGGCATCTCAGACCCCTCCGCGCTGTGTGCACACACCTCAGCCGGGCAACGTCCTCCGAAGACACGACTGTAGCTACCTTCATTTCACTAACAGTTTGCAGGTTTATTTTTTCCCCTCCTGGCTGACTCGAGGAAGCAATTTCTAGTTTGATTTGTGGTGCTCGTGACATTGAAGCCTCATGAGTTTAGCAGTGCATTCCTGGAAAGCAGCGGCAAAGCTCATTTCATCTTCTCAGTGAAGTCTTTTTCTTTCTATGAAGCAACCTACCATGTCAGTAATGGTTTTAAATTGACTTTCACAGGTGCCCATCAACAAGAGATATTGTTTCCTAGAAACCAGAGGTTAATGGACAAAGGCACCAAATAAAGCTAGAAGAAAGAGGATAAAGCTCCTTCCTGCTCTCTGGCTAGCACCAGCTGCTTCGTAAAAGTAAAGATGACGAGCAAGTACATCCTTTTTACAGGGTAAAGCTTCCTTTGGCTTCCAGGAAATGTGGATAGAGAGCCCTGGACCATACCCAGCTTGCCAAGGAGGCTGGAAGGAGCGTCCCCGTGCTGGGGCTGGCTGCACTTATCCAGTGGTTGCCCTGGGACGCTGGCTGAAGGGTAAAGCAGGAGGAAGGGGGGTCCCACAACGGTGATTGCTCTCCAGAGGCTCTGGGCACAGCCAGAGGACGTGAGAGGAGACGCTGCCATGTTTCTGTCCAGGGCAGCCATCTCAGTGTAGGCTGACCCCTTACCATCTACTCTCCCTTTGCCCCGTATCCCCCCGCCCCAGCCTTTCCCGTTACCCCTGTCTGGCCCCAAGCGGGCTGTGTGCCGAGCCGCACAGCACAACCGCAACAGAACAAGCCTCCTGCTCAGCTGTCCCAGTGCCCCAGTGCTCCTCACCCCACCGGGAACACGCGTTGGTCCTGTGGTTTAGTCTGGAGATGCAGGTTCAGGGTCGGGCTAATGAAGCTCAGCTATGAAAAGCCTCAGAGGATAATGTGTACCTCCCTCCCACCTCTCAGACACGTCTCATTTCCCTGATTAACGCAGTCATTACATGGACAATAAAGCAATCTCTGGAGTGATGGTGTGGAGTTTCCCTTCATTCGCTTATAGTGGAAGGATGGGGAGGGTGTGATTCACAGCACCCCTGAGACCACTGCTTTCCGAAGGCTTGCATTCCCAGAAGCTCCCAGCCCTGCCAGCTCTTTAGACATCTGGATTAACACTCATCCTTTGCAGGGCTGAGGCTCACTCAGCGAAAGGACACGTGCCCTGTTGATTCGCAGCAACACGCAGTCCCAATCTGATCCACCAAAGCTGTGATCGCTATCAGCAGCTAATCTACTCCACAGCATGGAAGGAGCAGCATGTCTTAGACCACATCCACACACAAAAGCATCCCTGGCTTTCCTCCACTGCAGGTCCCCTCTGGAAGCTCTTGGCCTCTGTGTTGTCTCATGCACCGAAGTCCATAGGTCAGTCACGGCTTGAACTCCTCCTTTCCAACATTTTAAAGTTGTTATTGTGCCTGACACAGGAGCAAAACCAGGAGGTCGTTGCCCAAACCCTGAAATTATCGGGAGGCAGGATTTGAAACAAGTAAAAAGAAATAATTTTTTCTGCCGCTGCTTCACAATTCATGGACCCCACTGCTGCGGGATGAATGCAGGAAGAGGAGCTATCTGTGGTGGAAATTGCCATGCACAGTTAGCCTAAAGCAATGCAAACACGGCTTCCATCTCAAAAACGTCTCTGAGCTGCCAGAGCCTGGGAGGACACACTCAGTACATGTAAGCAAATCCCAAAGTGCTGCTGCAGAATCCGTCCTGGAGAAGGCTGTTGGGCTTGCTGGAGCTGCAGGCAGATGGCTGCTCCTCTTTCCTGGCAAGCTTCACGTGGGCATGGCAGGCAGTAGCTGCAGGCGCACACAGCGTGGTTCAGCCACTTGCTGAGCACAGGCTGTGCTTCACAGCTTTCCTCTTCCTCCTCTGGGTAGAGGAGAATGGGCCCGTGAGCCCTGCTATCCACAGTGCCTCAGAGACCCTCGCTCCAGGGAGCCCCCCCAGAACAGGAAGGGATAAGGTTGCCCACGACAGCTGGGATGGGAGCCAGATGTGGTTGTCACAGGTGAAAGTGGATTTCACAGGCTCTTCTGAAACTCTATGAGCCTGCAACATCTCCGCGCACTTTGGTGCTCATTTAATGTCAGATGAGCTTCAGTGGCTCATTAGTGAGTGGTTCGTCAGCCGCTGCCTGTGGCTTGCGCTCATCTGTAATGAGGCCCATAGACATGGGCTGGCTGGTGCCTCTGAGTTATTCCATGCATCAAAGGGGGTGTCTTGCCTGAGGCTGCTGGGTCTGGATGAACCTCTGAGCTCCCTGTGACTAGTGACGCTCTCTGTCGTACGAAGAAAACCTGTCGGATGGTCAGAAGAGATGGGAACTGGCTGGCTGGCTGAAGAGGCTGGCTACAAGCAACCCTAACTCCTCGGGAGGCATTTGCGCTGGCCGTCCATGTGTATGTGGTGGCATGAGGTTGCTTAGACACCACCACAGGTCACCTCCCTGCAGACCCTCCGGAGCACGCAGAGCTGGCACGTGTGTGCTAGAAACAGCTAACACAAGGAGGCATCATGACTGCTAAGGGGGACGTGGTTATCCCCCCTCCCAGGGGGGTTGTGGGCATCCCAGCGTTGTCCGGGTGTCTGTGGAAGATGGTATGCACGTGTGCTGGTTGAACTGTCCATCCAGGGAGCTGCTTTCTGCTGAGATCACTGCCAAAGTCAGCGTGATGAGGCCTCTATTGCTCACAAAGGAGCAAACACTGACAGGTAGCCTGGAGCCAACGGTGGCTTGTCCTCTCCCTGTCCCCACTGCTGGTACGGGACCATGCAGTCACGCTCTCGTTGCAATGGGTGGACAGTCCATGCTGTTGAGTTGTCATGAAAACCGGGTGCGAGCCCCAGCAGAATAACCTTCGGAGGGTCTAGGGGCTCAGCTGACGTGCAGACGGGGCTGCGCAGAGCGTATCTTCACTGCAGTTTTGGAGTTTTCACTGGGTGGGAAAACAGGCAGAGCTGAGAGCGGTGCCTGGCAGTTCCCATGCTAAGGCTCTGCTTTCTGCTGGTTTATTGCAGATTTGTAGACATTTGGGTAACCTTTCTGCTTTGGAAGGTTTTATTTTCCAATTTAAAAAAAAAAAAAGTCCACATGCTCAGTCAATCCCAGCAGTCGCTGGGGTGAGCATTAAACGCTATCCTCTGAAAGAGTTAACAGCCCTGAGAAATGCAGCACCCTGCACCTCCGACAACAGTCGCATTAGCCGTCCCCTGCTTGGGTGCCAGCCCTCTGCAGAGCAGAGATAGTACTGCTGCATCTCACGGGGGCTCCGGAAATAAATGAATATTTGTGAACCGCTCTGCTATCGCGGTGCCCAGCACCACAGAAAAATTCATGTGGAAAGGACAGACTCTACTTTCTGCAGAGCACGGAGTGCCGAGGGTAGAGAGGTTTAACAGCGGCTTTGTTTCAGCGAGCAGCTTCTCTCCCAAGGAGGAACATCCTCTGTTGAAAGAGAAAGAGCTCGTGTTCTTGTAGCCCAGGTGACATCAGCTTATGCACGGGAGGGGACATCCAGGCCTCTTGGGCAGGCCTTAATTTTGACTTTGCAATGATACCATCATTTTCAGAGCATTTTCTCCTCTCCACACTGGTCAGTGGAGACAGAGCTCTGGAAAACTATAAATGAGAGTGTGACTCATGCTCAGGGAGCAGTCTCTGGTGCTGATTTAGGAGGCAGCTGAGCACACATGGGTATTTCTGGCGAGTGTGCGTGATTTGTGCTTGATTTGTGGGCAGGAGCTGTGTCCCCTTGTACAGGCTTCACGAATGATCAGGTCTTCCTCTTCTCGTGTCCTCGCTGCTCCTTGGGTGTTCACCTGGGCTTGGCGCGGGGCTGGGCTCCACGGCTCAGCATCTCTCCTACCGCAGGGTCCGGTCGCCTGTGCTAGAGTCACCGCCAGCTTTTTGCATGTGCGGAAGGATCTGTGTTAGAGCCAGGTGGGAAAGAGGCCTCCTCCCTGATCTGGTAGCGTTGGAAGAAAAGCGGTGGAATTTCGAGATTCAAGGAGAATCCACTCACAGTTTTTACTCATGTGTTGGGCTTGCCCTTTAAAAACGTGTTTGGGAGGAGGATTGCTGAAAGGGTTCGATGAATGTGGCTTGTGCTAAATCCTTGGTGTGTACGCGAGGGCTCCAAAAATCCAACTTTTTCAGTGGGATCAGGTTTCCAGGTTGGAGTTTTGCCGGGCTCCAGTGGCTGATGCCCCAGCCTTCCTCCTCCTCTGGCTTTGATGTGAGTCCTCCAGCCACCAAAAGGGCTGAGCTGAGTCTCCCCAAGCCTGGAGCAGCGTCTGCCGGGGGTCTGGTCACTGCCTCCTCCTCCACCGTGTCCACAATTCATCTGGATTACCCATGTGAGAAGGAAGATTGAAGATGCACAAAAACATTTGATTTCACTCGCTGATACCTCCCAGATCACTGAGAAGCGTTTGCTTGAACCTGAAAGACCGAGGGTACACTGAATATGAAGACAGGGGTATTTATTCAAAAGCTGAGGCCTATTTCCAGCCTTGCTGATGTCAGCAGCAGCGCTCCCGAAAGCAGCATTAGGCTTATTTCCTATTTAGGCTGTTTGGAAAGCCTACCTGGAGCTGCAGTGCTGGTGGCAGCACACGGTCAGAGGAGCACAGAAGGCAATCTGAGACCGTCCTGTCCGTGCTTTTGGCACCGCATCTCCAACTGCCCCCACCTCACAGCATCCTTGGCAGCGGAGCGGCATCTTCATCCTTCACTGGGAGGCTGGAAGTCTGCGAGCCCAGGACCTGACCTCAGAGTCTGCAAAGGGTGGGCTGAGGTTGCAAATGGGGCTGGAGCTGCTACGGACACCCAGGGTGAGTCCCGGCACCCCTGTGACCCCTCTGAAAGGGAGCCAGGAAAGCCAGGCAGCTTTCGGCAAGCCTAACCATTCCCTCCAGCCACGGCCAGTGATGGGACCCGTCTCCCAGTGTAGGGCCCAAGGCGACTGCAAGGGCTGAGCCATTGCTGCAGAACTGCTTTGCTCTAGCGACTAAGTCTGGACATAGCAGCTCCCTGCAGGATTTGTCTCTTATTACCCAGGAAGTCGCAGACAACAGCTTCCAGGGCTGGAGGCCAAGGAGATGGAGGTGACCATGATGTGGGATGGAGAGCAGGTTCTCCAGGTGGTACCCAGGCAGGGGTGGCACCATCCTCATGCTATGCCGTCTGTCCTTGATGTCAACTGAGCTCTTCTCTTGGTGTTTCAGACACTTGCTACCATGTAGAGAGGAACTCTAGCCCTCAGCTTCTCCTCTGAACAGTCATCGCCATCCAAAGAGAAGGGGCATGCAATTAGCAGCCTCACTGACTCAGCATCACATGGGCAGGCTGTGGGGTATTGGCTCCAAAAGCAAGGGTTGGATTGCAGCAATGAGATCTGGCATGTGAACATTGGTACCTGGTCTGCTGTGAAGCCCTCAGGCCCCCATGCGGGTCTGCAAGAGGGCACTAGATGGAGGTACATGAATTCAAATCCAAGTGTCAGGGTGTCCATCAAGGGCCAAGTGTTATTTTCAGAGTGCATCCTTGCTTTGACAAGTAGCTGGAGCTCAGAAGCACCTGCATACCCCTACCGAGACCCCCCACACCTTCTGTCACGGGACATGCAGCAAAACAGGCTGGCTGGAGCAGAGCGACAAGAGGATGGATGAAGGGGTTGGGGTTGGGACAACCACCTGGCAAGCCACAGATGTCTGGGGCTGTCTTGCCCTGCCAGCTCTGCATCAGGGAATGTCAGGTCTGGAAATGTAGGCTGTGACCCCTTGGGGCTGCAGCAAGAGCTCGTTGTGGGGCTCTGGATTAGCAGGGTCTTCAAGCTGATGATGCTGCACGGAAGAAGCAGGAGCATTAATGCGAGTGGCTCATTACAGTTGTGTTTGTCAGCAATGCCACGCAGCGAGAGCGGAGGTCTGAGATAATGAAAATGCCACAGACTTGTGCCATAATGAAAGCAGCTACTCAATCTTGAGGCCACTTTCCATGTGTTGGTGGTTAATGTTTATTGGGAAAAAGCCTAGAGCAAAGGCATAAAGCAAGAAATATTTAATTCTACAGTGTTGGTTTGCACCATATGTTTTCCACTTAATAAATATTTTAGGCACTTATGCTCAACAAAGATGGGCTCCGTCTTCGGTGGGCTTGTGCGTCTCTGCTTCCCCTTGGTGAGGCAGGTCCCGGGCTCCCCACCCTCTGCCGATGCCTCTTCCGCAGGCAGCTGGGGGGAGGCTTCTGCCCAGTGGCCCCATCTCAGCCTGCAGAGCCCCTGCACGAAGTCCAGCTTTGCCTCAGCGGGAGGGGATGGGGCAGCACAGGGGTCCCAGCCCACCCGGGGGCCAGTGTTGTTCGGTGGGGTGCAGGGGAGACCCCGAGGGTCGTGCTCCTGGTTCTCCAACCCAGCCCTGCCTCCTGCCGGGGACCCACAGGGGGTCGGGGCAGGGGCTCAGCGCCATTCGGGGCTGGTGCAGTCAGGAGCCCAGTGCTGGGCTCACGGGGCCGGCTGGACTCCTGCCTCTTGAAGCAGCTCTCGGGGGCAGATGCAGCAGGATCAGCCCCCTTGGCCCACGGCCACAGCTTGTTTCACCCATATCAGCCCTACACGGTGGCGGAGCCTCGCCTCCAGCGAAGGGCAGCAGAGAAAGGGGACAGGGAGGACGGGATTGCAGCCGAGCCCTGGGGCTGAGGCAGGCGGCTGAGGGGCTGCGCTGGGGCAGGGGGACACGGAATGCTGCGACAGGCGCCCAGGCAGCAGGAAGGGACACGGGTGCGCACCGAGGGAGATGAGCTGGCCGCCAGTCACGCTGTGCTGGGGCACGGGCTCCTCTGCGGAGGGGAGATGTCGCGGCCGGCGCTCAGCCCAGCACCACGGTGAAGGATGGGGTCAGCCTCCACCCCTGCCCTCCCGCAGCTCTCGAGGCACTGGGGGGGTGCGAGTGGGACCTGGGCTCAAGGGCAGCGGGAACAAGGCTCCAGGAGTGTCTGGCTGGCACTCAGAGATTTCCAGCAGTCCCTGTGGCCATTAAAGGCTTGGGAAAGGGAAGGCTGGAGCACACGGTGTCCTGACGACCTGCACAACGTGCCGTTGCATGACACCCTCTGGGGGCTGGCAGCAGGGTGCAGAATATCTAAGTGGATGGGGCTGTAGCACCTCCCGTGACCTGCCCCCCCCGCCAGGCTCTTACCTCCGAGCTGCAGTCCAGGACAAGAAGTGCTGCTGTTGGGTGGCACCACGTATCCCCCTGCTGCTGTGCATGCACAGCCGCATGTTTGGCAAGGCCCCCTGACCTCCTGACACGTAGCGTCACCCCCGGGAGCAAACCCTCCACCACCTCCTGCTGAGCTGCCCCACGGAGCCTGCTGTGCTCTCGGGGGCTCTGCCAGCCACGACTCAGCTGGGCTGGCCTCTCACTGCCGTCCGTCCCGCGAAGTAAAGGCCCTGTCTCCCGTGCTGGTGATTTATTGCCACACCTGTGACCCGGTAACCCTGAGGTCTGGAGAACGCCAACTCTGACGGGCAAAGAGAGCATCCCAGGACCAGGGGTGCCACAGACTGCACAACCTCCGCCACACACAGACATATCCGGTAACATATATATATTATATTATATTTTTATATATATATATATACACATTAACAAAGAATTTNGCAGAGGAGCCAGCAGCAGCACCAGCCCCGCGGGAAGCCCCGGCCCCCCATGGCCCCTCCACCCGTGTCCTGCCCCCCCAGGGGCCGTGGGAAAGGGGTTCATTCATAACCCGGGGTTGCAGAGCCTGCAGGGGCTCCCATTGGCTGAAACCACTGCTGCGCCATCACACACCAGGCAGTTTTAACCAATGGGGCCGCTCGCTCATGGGCTGGGGGCATCATTCACAGAGCAGGGACCAGGGATGGGGCGGCTTCTCCCACCCTCCTCCTAACACTTGGGTGGGTTTTGCTTTTCCAAAACCAGGAGAGGAAAATGTGGGTGACTCGGAAAGGGCTCCCACCCCCGGAACTGCCGCTCGGGGTGCGGGGTCCCCCGGGCACCGGCCACGCGAGCTCCCCGCTTCGTCCTCCCGCCTGGCCCGGGTACGAGACGCGTGCGGCGGGGTAGGGGGATCCCACCGCGATTAGTGCAATTTCATCAGGTGCAAATGTCACATTAATGGCTCGTGTGCTCTGAGTCCTCTAGCAATAAGCCAGTCAAAGCGGTGCCGGTGCCGGCGGAAAGCTTGGCACCTGGGTTGCAAATGCTAAAATCCATCTCCAGTGCTTGGGCATCTGTTTGAGGCTGGCACATTATGAGCAGCCCCGGACGGGACCAGCACGTGGGGAAAAGACTTTAATGACAGCCCCATGCAGCTTTCAAAAAAATGGCAACTTATCCTCTTAAAATTAATTGCGTTTGTGTGCTTAGCTGTGGGGAACGGCAGACGCGACCCTACTGCATCCCCACCCGACTCTCTTGCATGCTGGGGCCAGAAGAAGCAAATAAAACCGCTCTGTCCGCTCGGGAGGGACGCAGCGCCCACCGCAAGCCCCTGCCAAGCACCGCGGGAGGGCAGCCTGGATCAGAGGCAAAATCACCCTCGGCTTGGCAGTGCCGGTGGCAGAACCCTTCCTCGCAGGTGACGCCCGCCTCCTTTCCCGCAGCCAGTCACCAAAAGCATCAGCCAGGTAAAGCGGAGGGGTGCTGTGCTGAGAAACAGGCTCTTTTTATACACACTCTCCCTGGTCAAAGCCATTGCCTGGCAGCTGCCACCGCCAGACTTAATGGCAAGTGTCCCCGAGGCTGGGCCGCCGGCGGGGAGCACCCACGTTCGAACAGGGCCAGCCGGCTCCAGCCAAGTTCGGCCAGCCTCTCCTGCAGCCCTTGCGAGACAAGCCTCCAAGTGCTGTCACCCCCTCTGAACCGGCCACCTACTCCTCCAAGGCTGGGCTTTGAGGTAGTTCCCTATCAGCAAGGTCCGCAACGAGAAAGGAAAAGGCTGGCCAGGAGGTCTCAGCCTGACGGTCCCTGTACAATGCCACCAAGGCATCTGACAGCACCACATCCAGAGGAGAAAAAGGAGTTTTCTGACACCACGGACCAAAGCTCAAGCATCAGCCTGTCTTGGGTCACCGTGCTGCCTGACCCCCTCACGTCCCCGCCATCCTCGCCACGCTGTGCCGCCCTCCCCGAGTCGTGCCATGGGCCCTGCTGCAGGTGCCCGCCTTGGGTGTCTGCTCCCCGCGACACAGGGACCCGTGCTCCCGGCCCAGCTCCTACTGGCAAGTGAAGCTTGGCCAGGGGACTCGGTGTTTGTGGTTACTGGGAGCACTGGTGGCAGCCGAAGAGCTCTCAGTAACCAGGGGCTGGAGGCCCTGGGACGGATTCAGTCCTTTGCCACAGAGCAAACAGGATGGCTCCACGCTCACACCACCACGGTGGAGAACAAACCAAGAACCAAGATTTGGGGTCATAAATCGAAATTTTGGGTCATAAAGCACAGAGATAGTCTTTGGGCAGGGTTTGACCATCTGCTCAGCACGGGGAGGTGTGTTTTTCTCTGCAGGGACACCAGACATGAAACTAATGGAGGTCTACGCGGAGACACACATGGCGGGGCACAGCCGGCCGGACCCTGCGTCGGGAAGGAGCATCTGCCAAACCTCTGTGCCAGGGGCGAGACGCTCCTCAGCTTGCTCCTTAAGGGTGGGGGCCTCCCCGACTCCTGGTGGGCTCCCGAAGGTGGGCTGGGGGTCCGTGGCCGGCTGCCCTCCGCCGTGGGACTGCAAACCCAGCCAAGCCCAGGGAACACAGCCAGCAGCAGCATGCACGCGGCCGGGAGAGGCAGCGGGGCAGTCCTTCTCAGCACTGCCTTCACTCTCGCAGACCATCCGCCACATAACCACCATCCGCCACATAACCAACGCCAGCGCTCACCAAGTGCGAGGGGTCCATGCAATGATCTACCGCACCAGAGAAGCTGCCAAACTTCAGCCAGACAGAAAGTCCTCCCCAGAAAACGATGCTCAGGTCCCAGCTGGCTCTCAAGACAAGCTACCAACGGGCTCCAGAAAGCCAATCCCTCCTGTTCCAACCTGCACCTTGCGGGGACGCGCGAGACGTCCCCCCGACCACAGCAGCATCTCAGAAGGTCACCCGAAAACCCGCCCCAGCCTTTCCAGCCCCCATGGGATGACAAAACCATCCAGGTGACAATCCGCTTCGGGAGAGATCGGAGCACACCACCAAGGAGTTGCACAAGCCGCACTCGCACACAAGCGGAGCTCGCCAACAGGAGTTTATTTTCAGCCACGGTTAGAGGTTCTTCCTCTTTCCCCTTAAAAAAATAATGGAGCTGCGTACGGGAAGGTGCTCGCTTGCTGGAGTGTTACGGCTGCCCGGTGGCTCTCGGCACAGCTGCCAGCAGGCGCCCGGCCGCCGACTCCGACCGCCAGCACCCACCAGCATCGCTGGTGCCACCACAGGGCACAGCAGGGCTGGGGCTGCCTAGTGACAGGCTTTCATCCCTGATACGTACGGGGACTCCTGGGGCCTGCAGTTACACTCCTGCTGCTCTGGGTAATCTATGAAGTCTGGGGCGGGCAGACCCGAGAGGATCATCAAGGATTTGTTCCAGATGGTGAAGGTTGGACACACTGGTAGGACGAAGGAGACTTCGAACGTGTGCAGGTGGAGGGAGTTGGCTGGGTCGTAGAAGGAAAGCGCGTTGTTGTCGTAATCCAGGAGGATGCCGAGGCGCTTCATCTGCGGGTGGACCTCCACCAGCATCTCCTTGTTGTTGTGCCTCACCACAAAGTTGTTGTTGCAGCGGGAGAAGACCCAAGACGAGGAGTTCTTCCCGATCCACTCGTTCTTGGGGGCCGACTTGTAAGCCACGCCGATGGCGTACCTGGAAGAGAGGAGAAGCTTGGCTTAGCGACCTTCAGCATCGGCACAGGGCAAAGTCCAGCCCCGATGGCTACCGGCACCCCATGCTTTAAAAGTCTGCCTGACTGGGGAAGCAGCACGGCAACAGCTTTGTGTGACTGAAAAGCCGCTTGCAGAGGCTTGGCTGGGGAAAAGCATCACTCCCTCCCCATACCACCTCCTCCTGCCAGGCGGGGCGAGAGGCAGAGGTGACACAGCTGGGTGCTTTCAGCAGGAACCGTCCATTTTAGCCCCGTTGTGCTGCGCAAGCAGCTTTAACAACGTGGCAGCCTGATAATGCTGCTGTCATGCCTCCTGGCTCGGCTCAGTAGCAGAGGCTTTCTGGGGATCCGCCTGGCAGGGGCTTTCTCATCAAAAACCCCAATTGTTTCACTTCCGAGCGTGCTTTGTGCGAAGGCATTTTTCATCCCGGGGGTGGATGGGAGGCTGAGCCTGACGGGAGTGAGCACCAGGAGCAGTTTCTGAGCTGTGCTTGCTCCTTGAGCCCCCCTTCCCCAGCAGAGACTGGAGACAGGCACAGCCAGAAACCAGAGCCAGCTCTCTGCGTCAAGGGAGAGTAGTTTTCTCCATTAACGACACCCGAGCATCAGCTCTGGTGCTCTGCCCCAGGCAGCAGCTGCAAGCACAGGGCTCAGGGAAAGGCAAGAAGTGACACCTCTCTCCTCCAAAGCCCCGGGACAAAACGCTCCGGATCCGCTCCCCGCACCACTGCAGAGCAGAGCTGCCAGCCCACTGCGAGACCTCCCCTCCTGGCTACGCCTGACGCCCCCGGGAGAAGAGCATCGTTTCTCTGAAGCTTGTGGTCACGAGTTGGGGGGCATGAAGATACTGTGTGCCACGTCTCCTTGCGTTTTGGCTGCTGCCACCCTCTGTTCTCAAAATCCCTCTGGTCAGTTGGAAGAACCAGCAAGCTTTGGTCAGGAGCGACCGGCTGGGGAGGGCAGGGTCGGGCAGAAGGGCAAAACCAGGCGATGATCCATTCCCCAAAGCAGGCTGGTGTGCTCCGTGTCCCTTGCGGATCTCTGAGGGAGAGGAGCCGTGTTTAACAGCAGCACTCAAATACCGGCTCCTCCTCAGCTGGAGCTCCCAAAGACGCGCATGGGTTTCTAGGGCGAGCCGAGTCCTCGCTACACCCCACGAAGGAGGCAGCACACGTCCAGCACTGGCACCATTAACCCGTGTGAAAGTACCGCCCTGCCTGCAGCGACAACGAAAGGACGGGGTGAAGCGGGGAAGGGCTGCTGGTGCCGGTGCAGGGGCTGAGGCGCGGGGGGACGGGAGGTGGCACTGAAGGCTGCTGAGAGCTGCAGGTCCCACTCCGCCTTCGATCAAAGCATTGATCAGGCTTGCTATGAGCCTCACCAGGACACAGGGCTCGGGGCTCGCTCTGAGTCACAGCCACAGCCAACTCAATTAGCTGCCTTCGAGCACAGGGCCATGCCCTGAACGCACCCCTCTGCAGAGCCTGAGGAGCTGCTGTATATTTGAAAGCTATTTCCTCCTCTGAAGGTCTTGCAGTATTCGGTCATCAGCAAAACAATACCTGGAACAGATCCATTTCTAAGAAACAGCTCCAGATATAATTATTGCTTGAGAAACAACCGACAAATCAAGTTGCTGAAGTCAGAAACGGCTTTTTAACGAAGGGTGCGCTATGCTGCATCCCTGATTTGTCCCTTCTGCTGCTGCCTGCATGCATTTTGCAAGCAGGGGCTTGGGCTTGAGGGCAAATCTGGGCAGGGGGCGCCTGCTGAGATGCTGTAAGGAGGTGCTACGGGGTCAAGGATGCTCCTTGCCACTACTGGGAGCGAGAAGCTGCACTGGGGGCAGTGCTTCCAAGCAAGCATCTCTAACAAGGGCGCTGGGGAGGAGTGGGACTAAAGCAATCCTCATCCTTGTCGTCCCTGGGAACGCTGCCTTTATCTCCCACGGAGCACAGGGACATGTGGCTCTCGCCCTCCCACTCTCGCAGCATCCACCTGCGGAGCCTGGACCAGAGAACAGCCATGAAACCTCAGCTGGGAGCAATCACTGCGGAGGAGGCACTGCATCCTGGGCTGCCCTTGCTCCTCGTGCTCCACCAAGCCTGGTGGCCTTCAGCAGATGCCAGGGTGGCCCGAGGCGGGGACAAAGCTCAGCCTTCCTGCCGATGGGAGGGAGACACAGACTCGCCCTCCCTCAAGAGAAGCAGCTCATATAGGCGAAGGTGGCCTCTCCTGAGGCAGAGCCACGCAGCAGCAGCAGCACAGGGCAATGGAGAACAAACGGCGAGTGAAGCATCACCCTCTGCTTCGCCCCGCTAACCCCTCTGCCATCACAGGGCAGAGATGTACCTCGCTACGAGCAGGGGGACCCGCTGCTTGCGATGGTTCCTCCTGCTGGCCTGCAACATTGGGGTATGAATACAGGAGGAAATGGAGTGAAGAAGGCATGGGGCAGGCTCCCCCTGAGCTGCCTGCCCTCACAGGGACATTTCAGTGGCTCGCCAGGCCTTCGCAAACCTCCCCTGGAGACGTCCCTGCCTCCTCTGCTTAGCCATGGTCCCCCTCTGCTTAGCCTTTCAGCTCGGACTTCATAACCACGTCTGGCCCAGCTAAGTGGGGCTTTGCACGAGACAGCCCAAGGGAGGGCACTGCACGTGGGAGAACCAGCAGATTTAAAGCTCTGTGGCTCCTCTGCCCTGCCATCGGGGTGAGATTTGAGCCCTGGCAGGCATTAGCAGGTTCAGCAGGTGAGGGAAATGAACGTACAAGCTTCACCTTGCAGCCTGACTGGATCAGACCCAAAAGCTTCTGGCAGAGAGGAGAAACTCATAAACCTCTTGTAAGCCACAGCCACCCAGATTTAAGGTCTCGACCGCCTCCTGCCCATGAGCAGCTCTGCCAAAACCCTGGCCTTCAACCCTAGTGGGTCCCACAACACCTCTGGGGAAATCTGAGGGCCTCTAGGAGAGGGGGGGGAGAGAACGGTGCTGCCTACCAGGTTGAGGATCCCACCACCACCTCCCAGTAGTGGCAGCCGCTGTCGATGAAGACGTTGCCTGCCGCGCCATAGCATCCTGTCCCACTGAACCTCTCCGGTGTGTGGCTCTTCTTCAAGGAGCTCTCGTCCTTCTCCATCTGCAGCCCGTCATTGGAGATCTTCAACTTCTTGTGAGCCATCTTCGGGTCCAGCTTAAAAGGCTGACCTGTTAGAAGAAGACACAAGGATTAGGACTTATGTTTGTTGCTACCATCGTGCAGGCAGAACTGGCAGGAAATGTCTGCCCCAGGCTCCCTGGACATCCTCCATGAGCCAAAGGTTCCCGCACCAGCCAAGGACACCGGACTGTAGATGCCCAGCAAGACTCCGAGGCACATCCATGTGCCTTATGCACCTCTTGTCACGGGCTGATCCGCAAGCCATCGGTCCCTGGGCTGCTCCCATGCCCCGGAGCCTGCAGCAGCCTCCCCAGCCCTGCTGGAAGGAGAAAGCAAGTCACTGCTGCCCACGACTGCAAGCAAACCACCACCCCAGGCACCGCCAGCGAGATGGCGGGGAGCAGGGACGAGAGCAGCACCTGCACCTCAGCCTTATTCCCCAGCCCGGGAATCCCTCTCCTTCCCGGACCAAAGAGAGGGAAAGGAGATGGAACTCCAGGATGCGGAGCTAAATGAGCTGAAGAGGGTGAGCTCTCTGTCCCCAGAGGATCCCGGCTTGGGAGCAGCCAGGCTGGGCAGCACGGCACGTCGGGCAGGGCTGCGTCATCCCGGCAGGGATCCTGAAGCGGAGGGCTGAGGAATGTCCGGGGTCTCCTTATTGCACATTACCCCCTTCAAACGCCTCATTCTCCACCGGAGCTACTCCCTTTTGCTCTCTGTTTATGATGTGAAATGTTGCAGCAGGAACAGGGGGGTGTTTCCAGGTAATGGAAATGGCACTGAAGATGCCATCAAGGTGCGCTGCAAACCAAACCTAGGCAGGGCAAGTAGCCTAAATTCCTGAAGAGATCCATATTCTATTAGCAGTAATGAGAGTTATATGAGCACAGGGAAGGGAGAACAGACCCTTAAGTGCTGGTATAACAATACTGAATCACAGAAGCAGTATTGCAGCATCGAGCACATCCCCGAATCCCCATCAGCAGCCGACAGACTGCTCCCCGCAGCACGCAGGCTGCTATTACGTGTTATAGGAAGCATGCCCAAGGTTTTCCAGCGCTTCTCCACTGCCAAACAAGATCTCACCGCTCAGAGAAGACAGTCTGGGCTGTGCACATGGTGGTGGAAGCGAATCAAAGGTGCCGGGTCCAGCCCGCGTGCAACGGAGGCTGGAAGGGAGGCGCGAGCACAGGGCCAGCCAGCGAGCACACGCCCCGGGGCTTCCTCCGCAATTAACAGAACTGAGTCTGATGGATTTTGCAGACCTTTAATGCTGGCTTGAAACCCAACTGCAATTCCTTTGTAACATTACCAGCACTCAGAAAGCCAAACTGTTTCCTAACTGACCCGCACTGCCTCTCCTGCTCGCTTTGATAAAACCCTCCTGAAGATCCACAAGGCCAGGGAGCATCTGCCCACCCTCACGTCAATAAACAGCGTCTCTTTTGGGCACCAGCTGTGCAACATTCTCAACAGAGAGTGCTACGGGTTTTTCTGGAAGGCTCCAATTTTTGGTGCCACGCAGCCTTACCGCAAAACTAGCCCTCGCTGGCTGAGCACTGGTCTTGTGCGCGCAGGGACACAGCTGGGGATGGGGTCAGGGAAGTGCTCGCTGACACAGACATCTTCGGTACGGAGCGTTGGGCCATTTGGGGCATCTTCTGCTTGGGCTGCTGCTGGGCAGCCCTGCCAGCGATGCCCAGGCTTGGCTTTTTTTTCAGGGGGGGAGTGGAATTCACGATCCCTTTTACCTCAATGCTTTTTTTTTTTCATCATTTAATAATTTAGGGCCATTTTAAGACCAGGTGTGGAAAGGAGAAGCCAGAAGGTTGTGTTTTGAGAAGGTGGAAGCGAAGCCCTCCATTTCGGGGTGGCGAGGGGAGGGAGCCAGTGTGTTTGGGGAGCCTCTTTGGTCCCTGCTCCAGCAGGGTCACTCTCTTCGCTCTTGGTTCAGGACAGACTTTGGCTTTTCTATACAGCACCATTTTTTCTGCATGTCTACGTGAGTTTGCCCAGCCCTGAGGGTCTCCTGGTCCATCCTCACATGGTCACAGGCTTCAGGCACGGACTGTGCCTCTGCTTACAAGCTGCACAGCACAGGAGCATCCCCAGGGGTGCGAGGGCTGGTGACCGACCCTTCCTGGCTGCTGCTGCAAAAGAAAACCTACTCTGGGAAACGGCTGCTCCATCCCCTCACCCTTCTACGGGCACCCATCCCCAGGGGGGTGGTGGCAGGGAGCCCTGCTAAGCCTGTGGGCACTGCGCTGTCGGGGAGGGGCTGAGTGTGGGGCAGTGGGGTCCCTCGAGAGCGGTGGGTTTTCCTACGGGGAGTACAGCAGGGGCGGCAATTCTGCACCAAACATTTCTGCAATACTCTGTGTCAGTAGCGCTGATGACAAAGTGTGACTGACGAGGGCACCGAGCCTGGCCAGGGACACCGGTGAGCAGGCGCTCACAGCCCCTCACCGCTGGCGCCAGCGGGGAGCCCAGCGGGGCGAGGGGCAGGGGACCACGCGTTAAGGACTGCTGCATAATGCAGGAAGAGCAGGCATAAAATTAAGTTGCACATGCAATTTAATTCCAGTGCCTTTTAAATCCTGTGCTCTTGGCTCTGCAAATTTAATGGTGGGTTGGTTGGTTTTTTTCCCCCCAGAGGTTTTGCCATCTGTAATTCCCTATTTTTTTCTTAACAGGAACTGCCAAGTGGAGTCCTGATGTATTATCACCTGCGTGTGAGCCCACATCAACAGCACAGTTGAGCGAAAGCAGCTGCTGAGCAGCAGTGGCAGCAGCGATCTCCCTTCCATGAGACAGAAGAAAATCCTCCACGCTCTGCCCCAGCTCACACCACTCCGGGAGAGACGTGCGAAACGATGGGGCTGCATCCAGCTCTGGCTCTCCAGGTAACCCCGCGGGGCGCACGCGTTGGCCGCCTGCTCCTGCCGGGCAGGGCAGCTGGGCCCGTCACATCAGGGCCCTCGGCACGGCTGTGGTTGTAGATGTGCTGCCACAACGACGTCCTCCTGCAGCAGGGGCTCCAGGCACACTTCCCATGCTCTCAGCATCCCTCACGGGGCTGGGAGGACAGCCCTGCCCGTGCTCCTCCTCTGGGCTGGCAGGGACGTGACCGCGCTGGGACGCAGGTTATGCAGAAGCTCAGCCAAACCTGGGTGATCTCCCCAGCACGCCCCCATCGCCTGCTTCCAAAGCACAGACTTCATCTGACCTCCTTATTTTTCAGTTATTTCCCTCTAGAGGCCCCCAGACTATCCCCATCTTTGCAAACTAAACACTAAGTTTTTGCAAAGAAGCAAACGGAGTTCTAGTGGTTTTTGTTGCTGTGAGTTTTCATGCAAGATACAGTAAAGAGCATATAGATACCGGATAGGATTTCTATAGGGATTAATCTACTTTAGCACAAAGCAAACTGAATAGGGCAGCTGCAACAGAACACCTTAAATAACTGCAAACAACTTAAAAACCAGGCTTTGGCACCTGGAGCGGTCCCTGGCCCGGCTCAGGAAGGTGCTGCGGTGCACAACGAGCCATGCCCTCCTGCGTGCTCCTGCCTTCAGCACCAAGGCTCGGCGAGGAGAAACGCCCGTGCCAGCACCGTGCGGCGAGGGGGGTTCCAAGCCAGGGCTAGGCAGCGTTGCAAACAGCCGGCAGCATTAGCTACGGCAAGGATGGAGAGCTTTCAAGTGTGACCCCGTAATGGAGCTCATCGCGCTGCTCTCTGATACCTGATGGTAGCTCGTGTTGATTTTCCTTGGAGCCCAATTTGCTAGATAATTGAGTTGAGAGGCCTGAAAGTAAAGCTGCAAATTGGGAGTGACCCGCTCCCTCCTTTCCTCTAGCTATTTTAATATTTCTGTAGCTATCTTTTTCCGGCAGTAATGCAAAGAGACAAGCTCTGAGGAAGTGAGGTATAAAAATACTCGGCTCCGTCAGGAGAGCCACAGTCGCAGCCCTTTTCATGAAGACGACCCCTTTTTAAGGTCAGTGTGAACAACTGGAATCCAACCTTGTCGCTGGTTTGCGCAGGCACATCCTGCCCAAGGGCTCGAGTACTATCTGCAGACAGTGTGCTGTGGCGGGCGAGATGGGAGTTAAAAAGCGCAAAGGCTGGGTTGCAGGATCTGGCTCGGGACAGAGGGTGTTTCAGAGGACACAGCCGGGTGCCTGCTCTGACCCCCTTCCCAAAATATCACCCTGGCACTGGGAAACAACACAGATTTCACAGAGTCTCAGTGGTCCCAACCTCATCTGCCTCAACCCCCCGGCGTGCGAGCCCAGCAGGGTCCTCTGCATTTGTGGCTGCCTGCACCATGCACCCCGAACGATGCTGTGCTGGACAAGGTGGGTCATGGGAAGATGCTGGAGGATTCATGACTCGAGGACGGCTTGGCTGGGAGAAGCAGAGGCCCCCTGAGGTGGGGCGGGCAGCGGCAGCGGGGCTGAGCCGCGACGGGAGAGCCGGGCCAGGCGAGGGGGCTGCCCCACGGCTGCGGGATCCTCGCCAGCCGGCGCCCCAGCGGCACCCCGGTCCTGCGGGCAGCACAAACCAGCGGTGAGGGGAGAGGAGAGCACTCGTTTTTGCAGAGTCAAGGGAAGACAAAGCAAGAGAAAAGAACTGCTTGGTGCTGCTGGGCTAGATGGAGATGCTAGGGTGCCGGCCAGGCTCCCCCCACGAGACGGAGCAATATCTTTGGGGGGGCTTCGACTGCACAAGACGGAGCATGGGCAGAGCAGCCTTCATGTACCCACTCCCTGCCCAAAGCCTCCATCATCTTCCCCTGTGCTCCCACGTTACTGCACCTCTCCCGCTCCCCCAGCACTGCCTGGCAGAGTTGTGGCAGTTCCTCCCGTCAAGTTTTCATTAACGTATACATCCTGGGCTGGTCAGTCTGATAAAAGTTACCTCAGAAATTCAGCTTGCTGGAACATTCCCTATACCCCTCTGCTCATTTATCCACCCACGGTGCCTGCACGGGGCTTGAGAGCCATGGGAAACCGGCCAGCGCCGGGGCTGGACACAGCAAGCCGCGCACTCCGGGGTGTTTATCGGCTCAACCGCGCTTCCCCTCCCTGCGAAGTCTCAAGCCATGCAGCGCCTGAGCAGAGAGGAGGAAATCCTGGCTGGCCTGGGGCGTGCGGGAGCGGAGAGGGAGGAGGGGGCAGCCGACGTTGCCACTAGGAAGATGTCCAAGGTCAATTAAGCGGGTCAGTGGTGTGCCGGGAACGGCGATGGGCAGAGGGGAGGTGCTGGCAGGCGGGAGCCTGCACGCCCCGTCTGCGGGACTCCCGCAACTGCCCAACGTCCCTGGACTCAGAGGGCTCCTGCCGCCCATCGAGATGAGCAGACGCATCGGCTCTGGATGCTCCCGTTGGCCCCTTGCTCCCTGGAAGAGGTGCACAAGGGAGGGCGGCATGGAGGCACATGAGGCTTGCTCATCCTGGGTGCAGATGAGAATATTTCGTTTTCTGTCTACCCCAGCAGCAATTTGCCTGCGAGACAAGGGCTGTAATGGGGCAGCTACACTGCCAGATTTTCTTTTCTCGATGCTTCATGGAAGGAATCAATTATGGTGAAGCTCAACAGGTCTTGCTAACCATGGCAGCTCCAGCATGTCGAAAAAGCTACCCAGCGGGACAGCCAAGGTTGTCAAACCGACAGCGTGTTGGTTTACGCAACAGCTACAGAAACAACTGGACCGAGATCCCCCAGAAGCAAGAGACAACCTCTGACATTCGGCTGAATGGATGAGGAGGCGCAAGCCTGCTCCGTCGGGTGGGTCAGTGCAGCGGTACCAGCGGAGCAGCAGCGGTACCAGTGGTACCAGTGGAGCAGCAGCGGTACCAGCGGAACAGCAGCGGTACCAGCGGAGCGGCAGTGGTACCAGTGGTACCAGTGTAGCAGCAGCGGTACCAGCGGAGCGGCAGTGATACCAGCGGAGCGGCAGCGGTACCAGCGGTACTAGCAGAGCGGCAGCAGTACCAGCGGTACCAGCGGAGCGGCAGCAGTACCAGCGGTACTAGCAGAGCGGCAGCAGTACCAGCGGAGCGGCAGCAGTACCAGCGGTACCAGTGGAACGGCAGCGGTACCAGCAGTACCAGTGGAGTGGCAGCAGTACCAGCGGAGCAGCACCGGCCCGGCCAGTGCCCCGCGGTACGGCAGCTCCCCGTGCACCCCGCTCCCCCCGCTTGCGAGGGCAAGGGGACGGGGCAGAGCAGAGAGGGCCGGCGGCAGGTGACCGCGTTCGGCTGAAAGCATGCCGCAGAGAAAGGCAGGGATGCATACGAACTGCCGCTCTCAAGAAACGATCTCTGTCCTCGTTGCAGGTGTCCACCTTGGTCTGCCCAGCAGAACAAACCGAGCCACAGTAACACGCTGCCAGCCCTTCTGTTCCTCCTCTCTGCCCGCAGCAGCAGTGTCCCTGCCCTGACCAGCCTCCTAAGATGCCACCCGCACCTCGTATTCACAAGTACCCATGTACAAAACCTGATGGACCCGTGACCCTGCTGCTGGACTATCAACCTGGCCCACAAGCCCTCAGCCAGCTGCCCTGCGGTCACAAGCAAACAGGCTGAAGAAGGCTGTGGGCCGCAGGACACCTTGCAGAGTGAGCTTGACAGCAGTGGTTACCGTCCTCCCACCAGACATCACCTCAAGGAAGCAAAGCTCCAGGCCTGTGATGTTGAATTGTCAAGTCGCAGGAAAGCAATAATAAAAAATAAATCCATCCAAATCTATGAATCTTCCAAGAGATGCCCTGCTGGGCAGCTTGCTCAGGGTCATCCTGCTCCTCGGCAAGCAGCTGCACTAACACGATCCCGTTGTCCACAGGGACCTCGGAGACCGGCCCTCGGGCAGCAAACTTGCGCTGCAGCAAACGCACCCCTCCGGATGAGATCAGACCGGCGTTTCAGAGGGGACGTGGACGTGAGCCGCCCCGTACAGCACAGAAGGTCTCAGCAACAGATGCGTAAATCAGGAAGAGACAGAAATGCGAGTGAGAATAAGACCAGTCTGCAATGGTCAAGGCAAGGACTGTAAAAACCACCTTCCCTGCACTTTATTTACTACCAGAGCTAGGACTGTCCCTGTATTCTGGCACTTTCATCCACTTCTGGACACTGGCTAATAAATAAGACCTACTCAGACCCAGACTCAGCAAAGGAAGGTTTCTCTCTGTCACTAAACCAAAACAATTCTCCCCAGCTTTTCTGTTCGGGCAGTTTGGGAATGCAGATTTAGCGCCAGCACTGACAGCACTAATGCTGGGGAAATCAATACGTGTCCCGACACTGACCTTCTGGCGATGGAGGAAACTCTCCAGACATCACTTCAGGAACAGAAAGAGGGCTGTGAAATATGCTAATTGGCCCATCTCCTCGTTGAGCTGCTGACATTTCCACCAAGGTTACAGCAGTTGAAAAGTGTGTGCTAGCTTCTCATCGCCCACTTGAAAAGCAGAAAACCCTGCTGCCCCGTAACGACAAATGCAGGCACGAGAAACGGCCAGCGAGGGTGCGCTGGGGGTGCAGCATGAAGCGGCGGCGCCTTCAGCCGGCACCAGCCCTGGTCACAGGCAGCTAACACCCCAAAGGAGCCCTTGTACACCGAGGCTGGCCACAGGAAGAAAATACATAAATATATATTATACACATAGATATGGCTAAATCAAACACGCAGAAGTTTCCCTAAACACTTTTCACGGGCTGCAGATAAATGCTAATACAGTGGAGGAGAGGACTGCGTGCCCATTAACGCCGCGCGCCTCTCCTTCCCATCGCCCGAGCAGGAGGCGCCGGGATCGGTTCCCTGGCCATGGGTTCTGTGGAAGGAGCCCCTGGCCCCCACAAAACTAGGGACGCACACGACCGCTTGTACAGCATTCAGGTGGGGCTCGCTTGAGATTTTAAACACGCAGGAAGCTGCTGCAGACACGTCCCTGCAACAAGGGGAGTTCAAAACCTGACTGGGCTCTTATTTAATCTCCTAAATCAAGCTCACCTCCGAAGAGGAGCCCCCAGCAGCGCGCTGGCATCTCTGATGACTGACACTCAGTTAAAAAACCACAAGAGCAAGCCCCGTCCCCTGGGAGCTGCTGCCGACGCAAACCGTGCTCACTCCCCTCCGGGCTGCTGTGTCACATCATCGCTCTCGGCTTGTCAAGCCACCCATTTCTTACATCCAGAGCGAGCGCCTTTCAAAGCACAGGGAAGCACTTAGAAACAGCAACCACATGAGGGATACATTTTTAATAAACAAGGCAGAACTGGATTGGAGTTTGCTTCTCGGCAGCTTCCCTCCAGTCCCACTGCTACGCTGCCTTTACTTAATTTCATTTGGTTTAAAGTCGCGCAAAGAAAATGAGGAGGCGGAGGCGATAAATCATCTTGAACGCCCTAGTCAAGGCAGGAGCAATTGCAACATCGGGAAAGGAAACACAAGGGAGGGCTGTGCTCGGCAGGGACAGCCTCGACGAGCATCGGAGAGACGCGGCCGTGGAGCAGGCAGCTGTGGGCAGAAGCCTGGAGAGCAGACTTATTTTCTCCCTCGCCATTTCACGCTGTCTCTCCCGTGATGTCCCCCAGGCAGCGGGTGCTAACGGCCCCCCATGTTCGCTGCGCTTCAATGGGAAAAGGCCTCCCCCCTCCCCCTGCAAACCCTGAAACTCCCTCCTGGCTGGGACGGGTCCGGTTCTGCTGCCCTCTGAGCTTTGATCAGATCTCACTCTGATTTCCCTAAACATACTTAAGCCTCCTTGGCCATCCCTGGGGCAATGTGAAGGGCAACTTCTCTTCTGCTTTGGGTGCAGCTACAAAGCCCCATCCCCTACCACACAGGCACTTCTCAGTCTCCTTATGGCTCCCCAGAACTGCAACCTTCCGTGAGCAAAGCCATGCACAAGCACACAACTGCCCTGGGGCTCCATGCATCGGCCCCAAAAAGCCCAGTGATGTAAAGCGACCAAAAAGATGAACTCTTTATGATCTCCTAAAATCCCAGCTGTCCCAGGGACCCGTAGGGACGGGTGCTGACAGGAGCAAAGAGCTGATAGGAGCCCCAGGCACTGCGTGGGGTAGCAGGAGACCATCCCTCAAGGCAAGGAAGGAGCTGAGATACCAAGTAAGACGGGCACGTTAAATGATTTAAATGAGCTGGGGGTCTCCATCACGCTGCCAGCAAGTGTGGGCTCACAGAGAGTGCCTCA
Organism: Anhinga rufa; assembly: GCA_013400875.1. Lineage (NCBI taxonomy): Eukaryota > Metazoa > Chordata > Aves > Suliformes > Anhingidae > Anhinga > Anhinga rufa. Next base: position 45,195 of record VZTV01028277.1, read on the forward strand.
GCCGTACCCCTTTGGACTTGAGCGCCGATGGAGCTGCTCTCCCACCACCCATCAACGCGAGGGCACGTACTGTTTGTCTTGAGCCTGGCGGGTTCGCTGTTTCGGCTGCCCGCCTGGTTTATGGCCTTGACGAGGAAGATGTAGCGGGTGCCGCTCTGGAGCCCGTGGACGGTGTAGTGGTTCTGCTTGATGTTGGGGACGATCATCCAGCTGTCCATGGAGTTGTAGAGACCTGCGGTGCGGGAGACGGGGGAAGAGTTATTCACAGGAAAAGACAGACTACAAAGACCACGTGCTGCTAATGCAGAGCTCACCGACCACGCATCCCTCGGGCCGATTTACTGCCTGCCCAAGAGTTAAGAGCACCTGCAGGAAGATTTCCATAGATGATAAACCCCAGCAACTCAAAGAGCTTTTTTTATTATCACAAGGGCAATGCTTGGTAAGGCAAAGCCAGGGGCAGGGCGCTGGCATCTCAAGATGCCGCTGTTGGAAGTGATGGGGAAAGAGGAATTCAACCGGTGGCACCTCCCAGCCAGGGCAGACGGCAGAGGCAGCTGCCGGTGCTGGGAAGAAGGTGATGCCCGCCATCATCCTCTCTCATTTCTTCGCTCCTGCAGCACAACCTCCCTGTTGCGCTGGAGGCTGCAATATGCAATGCTGGCAGCAGGAAGGGACGTGTTTGCACCCTAGTCCTCCTCCTGCACGGCGCCCGGTGCGGGGGGAAGCAATAATCCATGTCCAAATGTTATGTGAAGTAGAAAATAAACCAGATGACATACCAATTGCATCCTACACACAGAGCTGCTTTCACTGGAGCACACAGCTTTCAGCCAAGCACTGGTAGGTGTTATCTCCCTGCAGACAAGGACCAGCTTTGGATTCTTCATCGGCAAGGACAAGGTGGCCGAGAGACAACGGTCTGGGAATGATTTGGCCTCCCAAGCAGGTTTCTTTCCCAAAACAAGCAAGAAGGGGTTGGCCTTGAAGACCAAGGACTTCTATCCTTGCCAAAGCTTAAAAAAGTCCTTTTTATTGCAGCTTTCGTCATCCATAAAAATGTCCCAACGCCTGCCGAGCTCTTGGCTTTAAAGAGAGCGTGAAGGTGATGGTTCCATGGGCCAACTGTGTGCTCTTTGAAAAGGTATTTCCTTTCATGGGAAGCCTCCTCATGTTCCTGCCAGGTGAGCCCTAGCGCGCCGTTTCCAGTGTCTCTTCATGCATGAGTTCAGCCAGGACTCAAACGGCTCTCTTCACCCAGACCTGACTGTGTTATTTCAAGTGACAATATATTATTCATTTTCACCTCTGAGATGTTAAGTGATGTTTTCCTTACTCCTTCTATGAAGAGCTATCAAAGACAGCCAAGGAAGACACTCCTGACGTGTGCCCCTCTGGGCTTGCTTGCAGAGCTGCCCTTGCTGTTCATCACCGCTGCGGCTTCCATAGCCCCCACCTCCCTAACGCCTGGGCCAACCCACACAGCCCCAAAGGCAAAAGCAAACCCCACACAGCCCCAAACTCCCAAGCCCCTCGATGGACTGGAGCCCAAGCCCCGCGCCCACAGCAGTGCATGGGCAGAGGTGGGAGCCAGACCCTTCCCTGAGGGGCCCTGGCACAGCCCCGGGGCAAGGGCACAAGTTGCAGCAGGGGAACTCCTGGTTAGGTAAGGAAAAAATTCTTCTAGCTGAGGGTGGGGAAGGGCTGGAGCAGGGCCCTGAGCAGCCTGACCGAGCTCCAAGTCAGCCTGGCTTATGCAGAGTTGGTGTGAAGAGCTTCAGGTGTCCCTCCCCACTTAAACAACTCGGAGATATGAGCGTGGTCCACGTTTCCTCCTCAGCTGGCAGGTGCAGGGGAGACGGAGGCTGGTGGCCATCTAAGAGCGGAGCCAAAGAGGCTGCTGAGCTCTCCCAGGCCTTCAGAGAAGAACAAAATGCTGGCGACAACACGTTGTGGCTGGGCGAGGAGAGGAGAGCTGCGCAGGGGAAGTCCAGCTGCTGTGGCACCGGGGACCCGTAACTAACCTCTCACCAAGAGGAAATAAATCATCTCGCTTTCCAAAATGAGGGCAAAGGCTGCTGGCCAAGGCTGGGGACGCAAGTATTATCCAGCTTTGGAAGTCACAAGCAGTAACTTTCTCTGGCAGCTTCCTGCATATTTTAAAGTGCACTTAACAGCCTTCCTGTGCCGCAGCGCTGCGCCTCCAGCACTGATGTCTTCCTGACATGTGAGATGAACTGACAGCGGACCAAAAGCATTTTGACTCTGAAGCATTTTGTCAGCACTCCCTACAGCGGTAAGTCCTACTAAGGAGAACCAGGACTAAAACTTTCTTGCAAGAGCCATGCTGTGGGGATGCCGCGCTCTTCCAAAGCACTTCAGGATGGGCAAACTGGAAGCTGTATTTTTGTTCTCCCTTTACAACATCTGTATTTTTTTTCTCATATGAAACAACCAGTTTCCTTGGACTCTCTCCTATAACCCAGCCCACAAATTAACCTTCCTCCAGAGTGCAAACCCCCTCCAATTTTAGGAAAAAGGCAGTGTTACAAGAAATCATAACAGGTACATATTTCTGACACCTCGAGGACTCACCAGGCACCCAAAGGAATAAACCACTGCTGCCGAGACTGGCAAACCAGCCTTGGCTTTATGGTGAGGACAAACAAGCCAGCTTTTCCTTTTTTCCAAATAAACCTTCCTGATAACAAACACGACTAAATGGCTCCTGCATTTAGTGACACATCTGTCCTTGGGGTGGGGGTCACAGTTTCCAGCCCCAGCTTTTCAACCTGCAGTTTACCAGCTCTCCCTAATGAGAAGCCATAGTGCTAAAAAGCTCAGAGTCTGAGTCTCTTTTGAAAGATTTAGGTGGGTGGGGAGGATATTAAATGGACGTTCAGCACATTCCTTTAGTTTTGATCCTCAGGCAATTTCTGGCTCATTTTACCTTCGAGCCTTCAGCTGATTCAGGATGTCTGATGAACTCTGCCTGGCTTGTATCAGAGCACAACTCCAGCCCTGATGTCAGCTGGGGAGGTTTTCAGGGGTACGTACAGCCGCCTGAAGCCCCAGCGCAGCCGCAGGCAGAGCCTGCCTGCAACAGCTCAGCTTTGCCGTGCCGGCGATGTTTTGCACCCTGAGAGCACGCTTGGCCCCAGCCGGTGCAGCGCTGCGAGGGGCTGGCGGGGGTCCTCCTGGGCACAGGCTCCCTGACCAGAAGTGAGGCTGATGAGCAGCCGCACAGCGGAGCCCCCGCACAGGAGGAGGGCAGCTCTGCGTTTTAAGGTGCTGATCTTTGGAAGAGCGGCAGAAGGCCGCCGGGACAAAACAACGCTTTGCCAGAGGTGCTCTGCCTCCCCCCAGTTTGCAACAGGTCTCTCCCACCACCTCCTTTTCCCTTCGTTGCTTCGGCTTCCTTTACTGCCTTCACTGCTTCTGCTTCCCATCACACTCAGGCAGCACGACCAGGGGCTGAGGGCGTCCCTTCGAAGTCACCACAACCTCGCTTTCTCCTGCTCGCTCTCGTTGAAGATGCACTGTCCCTCCAAGGGTGCCTTGCAAACAACCAACCACCCATTGCGCAGATGTCTCTGGATCCCATCACCTCCCTCCCCAAAGAGTGGAGCCACTGTTAAATGCACCGTTAAAATATTTGTAATATTAAAATCCCCATAACGACCAGTCTTCATCAAATAACAAATATCCAGGAGGAAGCTTTGCATCTAAGACATTGCTGTCCTGACCTCATGGCAAGCCTGGGGGCAGGTTCAGCCCTGCAAAACTGTTTTAAAGCTGTCCTGTTGCACTAGAAGATATCGTGGCATGGAAAATACGCTGAGCACCACACAGTCCATAGAGCCCAGGCTCCCCCGGAGGAGCTGGGTGCCGCAGGTTCCTTGCTGTCCGACCACAGAGCCTCCCTAAGTGAGACCACAGACCCATCAGTGAGAGCCTTCCTCGGTCCTCGAATCCCATTCCTGCCAAGGAAATTTGTGGCAGTGTGGAAAAATCATTAGGTATGACAGTCATTTTCAGGAAAAATTACCTGGAGACGTGCCTCAGTATTGTTATGGAGGGTGTATAAATCACGCTTAATTATCAGCCCGGAGAGCAGCCGGCGCTGCCCTGCCCATACAGTCCCAGGGCGCGGTGTGAGACGTACAGACTGGTAGCTGTGAGATGGATGAGACCCTCTAATGCGCCAAACTCCCACCGAGCCAGAGGTTGCAGACACCAAGTGCAGGGCAACCCAATTCAACTATGGACCCCCAGCATGGGGCGGGGGGGGCCTCCATCATTTTCATTACAGCCCTGAGCACTGTCCTCGGAGGATCCTTCACTGCAGTCTCCTCCCCTAATTCCCAGCCTTTAAACCTGCTGATTCTCCCCGAGAACCTTCTTCTTCCCAAACCAGACCATGGTCCCCCACACTGAGCTGGCGTGCAGCGACTTACTGATGAAGTTGGCTTGGCCGGTGAAGATGGTGTACTGCAGCTCGTAGGAGCTGACGCTGAACTCGTCCTCCGAGATCCAGTGGACGGTGATCGTGTCGTGGGAGGCCGTGCAAAGCTCCTCTCGGATGGACGGCGGGTTCGGTGCTGCGGGAGATCACAGGTAACATACTTCAGCAAGTTTGTACTTCCTTTTCGTAATATACCTAAGGCTTTTTTGCTCCCGTAAGGATGGAGATGGGCTTGTGCGGGGAGCAGAGCCTCGCAACACAAACAACTGTCTCATTTGATCTGTCATCGTGTTTCCCACTTAACTACACTTTTTAGTGCAATAACAAAATACCCAGGGGCCAGCGTGTTCTCAGGCGTGCCAGCATGAGGGGATGTCACTGCTGCCTCCGTCAGGTCTGACACCGCCACCCTGAAACGCGCCGAGAAGCCACTTCAAAACCCAGCTATTTCTTGGCACCGACTGGGGAGTATTTTGTCCCGTAACTGTTCTGGACACGTTTGTTGTTAATTTTTCCTTGCAAGCTGATCTGAACTCTTCCACCTGCCCTCTGGGAGAGGCAGAGTGCAAACAGGAGGACGGGGACATGTCACTGCCCTGGTGACGGCACGGCCTCTGCTCTGCCGCAGCTGACCAGGCACTTTTTACCGGTGAGAATAAGTAGCAACCTAGTTTGCTTTAAAATAGGCCTGCCAGCCCTCGGCGGGGCGCAGGGGAGGAGGGCTGCGGGGAAGAGGCGGGGTGCAGGCAGTGGGGAGTGCGCCTCTGCGCTCACCAGTTAGATAATCCAGCCCCTCCAGCAGCTTCTTCTCTCTGGAAAAATCTAAAGCAAAGTTTTCAAAGGCATCATTAAAATTGATATCTGGTATCAGAACTTGAGAGGATGCAGTTGCCATGGCGACCCTGAAAGAAAAGAAGAGACCATCAGTACACATCAGGGTGCTCCCGACAGCCAGCAGCGGGAGAGACAGGGGATTAAAAGGGTGCAAGCAGCGATGACGTTACATACCGTCAGGAAACCAGCCCGCACCTACTAACCACTGCTCCTGCCCCAGGAGGGCGGCCCAGCCTGGGGACAGGTCCCCAGAGAGGTGGGGGGCTCCATTCTTGGAGGGTCCCAGCCCTGACTGCCCCCGAGCTCCCTCTGGACTGGCATTTCCACCACTTTCTCTCCCCCCAGAGAATGATGTCTGCTCCCACAGCAGATGTTCAGCTTTGTTAGGACCCACCATGCACCTCCTGCCCTGCCAGGGACAGGAACCGGCAGCACCCCTGACCCCTGATTTGAGGGCAGCACGCTGGAAGTCTGCAGGGGGGAGACAGGGTGACCCTGGGCAGGGACCCGTCACCAGGGGACAGCCCCGGTGACGTCCCGCCGGTGTCCTCAGCAGGCGTGCCAGCCCACCTCTCGGCCACGTTCCTGGCTGTCTGCAGGAACCGTGCGTGGTCGTTCTCCTTCAGGATGTGCTCTGCCTGGTTGATGAGGACCGTCGAGCGCTCGAGACACTGCCGGCAGTTAGCGACCTGCTGGGCCAGCTTCCGCAGCTTCATCACCTGCGAGAGGAGCAGAGGGAAGCAAAGGTACTCAGGAGCCAGCACGAAGCTTGAGAAGCACAGAGGAAACCCCAACCTAAGCCAGGGGCTGCGCGGGGGAAGCAAGGAGCGGTGCAATAGCACAGAAATGTCCCCAGAGGCTCTGGGGAGGGGGAGCAGCAACGCACTTTCTGTGTTAAATTTTGCTTGCAGGTGGGAAAGCCCCAGGGAAAAGCCTCCGCACTGCTCAAGAGTCCCACGCTCGATCAAAGCAGGAGAGCGATGCATCCTCTCTCCGCGCCTCCCATGCAAATGCAATGACACCCTCCCTGTGCCGGCTCTCGGTAGATTTGGCTGGGAGAGGAGCACTCCTGCAAAGCAGTTCAGCACAGGGCAAGGAAACCTCACACTGGCTCAGCCCCAGCAGAGCTGCTGGAAAACATCACATTTGCAGCCGCAAATCATTTTGCAATTAAAGGTGAGGTGCTGGAGTAAGACAGGACAGGAGAGTTGCCCGCAACACAGGGAAGCGGGAGCTGAAAAACCAGCCCAGGCACCAGCTTGCACCCAAAAACAGGGCACGTGGCTTGAACAGGCTCTGCTCCATCCACACAAGTGTCCTGCGAGTCCTGCACAGCCCGTGCTCGGGGCCAGGGCTCAGGGCTCTGCCGTGCCCAGTGGAAGCTCAGACCTGGCCCAGCCACCATTCAAAAGGGGACATGAAAGGGCTCCGGGGAAAAGCACCTCTGACACTTCGGTACTTTCCCCGCAGACTTCTGTGGAAGATATTTAATGACGGCTTAAACAGCCCTGAACAAGCCATTAAGGAATAAACAAACAGGTTTGAAGGCACCTCTTCTCTGTTCTGCAAAGTACCAGCGCTCAGCAGCAGTGAGGGGAGCAAAGAAACCAGAAGAAAAGGTATTTCTTAGGCAAAATCTCCGTGTCTCAGGGGAACGTTGTGCTGGACATGAGGGAAAGCACCTCTGAAACTCCCACCTCCTCCTCGCAGCCAGGGCGAAGCTAAAGGAAAGGCAGGCACGAGCCCCAAGTCATTCCTGAAGCTGCTCGTGGATTGTGATGGTCACGTTTCCGTAGGGTCTACTGAATGAAGGCCTATGGCTCCAACAGCAAAACCATCATGAGACGTAACCCCCTTCTTTCCCTCCTGTCTCTGCATGAGCACACACACGTGTGCAGTCGCCCCTGGTGCCGACTTCCCGTCAGACTGCACCCAGATAAAACTCGGTCGCCCTGGGGCTCGGACCCTGCAGCACCCCTTCGTCTCCCGAAGAGCACGGACGGCACCAAGCCACTAAAGGGCTGGGAACCCAGAAGTGATGGGGGCCTGTGAGAGACCGGACAGCTTCACCCTGGAAATGGGAAACTCAAATGTGAGCCAGGAGCAGAGCAGGTCGGAGGGAAAAGGGAGGTTACAGAGGAGCTGACACAGATTTTTGGGGTAGTTCTCCTGTTTAAGCTGAGAGCACAGGGGAGCTCAGGAAAGCCCAGAGCTGGACATGGCTGAGGTCAATACCCTGTGTTTAAAACCCACTGCACCATCACTCTGGCTGTCTGATGCTTCACTGGTGCCAGAGACAATATTCTGATTCGGGAGGAGCCATCCTGCGTCCTACATTGGCACCAGCAAAGACAGAAGAAAGGAGGCGAATCAGCACACCGGGAATTACGTTGACAGCCAGCCTGGAAGTAATTCTGTATCTGGAAAAGCATCCCGAGACAGGCAACGAGGCACTTGCTAATGAAATACAAATTCCTGCTGCCTTGTTCCTGCATGCATCTGCAGCAAAGGACCCCGCAGACACCCAGGGGAGGGGAAAGCAAATTTCAGCAGCCAGGAGTACCTGAAACAGCAGATTCTGAAATGATAAATCCCAGCTCAGACCTCTGCCTTGTGCTCTGCAGCTGCATCCCACACAAAGCTCTCCTGAACGCATCGCACAAATATATCTTAAAATGAAAGGAGAGGTCCTCCAGGATCACGCCTGTGGCACCGACCAGAGAAACACCATTTCCCCTCACTTATTTAGCAGACACTTGTTAGCTGTGTCCTCTCTGCTCCTTACGGCCACCAGCAGCTCTCCCAGCCCACCTCCGAAGGGAGCAGACAGCACATTGTGCTGCTCGTCTGCACGCCTTCAGATTATTTCCTTGTTCCCTTTCTCGCAAGCCTCGCTCGCCGCCGTGACAGCAGCTCCCAGAGCTCCTCGCGTGGCAGCTCCTCGCTCGCCGCTGCTGCCCGGCAGCACGTCGTCAATCCACCCCCCCATCTGCGGTTTGAAAATCCGTCAGGAAGCAAGAGCAGGAGCTCCCAGAGGTGACGAGAGGCTGCTCGAGCTGCTCTTCCGAGGTCTCAGTGCTGTCAGTGCGTTTACAATTAAGTAGCATGCTAATCTCCCGGCTGACAGCAGGGTCCTGCTCCCCTCGCATGGCTGCGGGCGTCCTTCCACAGCTCCCGGCACCTCTGCAGGAGCTCAAAATAGACAAGACCAAGGGTGAAAAAGCCAACAGATGAGCTCCGAGCACCCCAAGCCAAGAAAGAGCCATGACTTTGCACCCCCCCGAACACCTAGGGTTTCCATTGCACCCTGCAGTGTGGGTGGGTGCCAGCCGACGGAGCCCTGCGGGGCCAGCGCAGCACCCACAAGGCTGCACCCGCTCCAGCACCAGCCACGGAGCAGCACGCTGACCTGCAGCAGGAAGGGACCAGCGAGGCGAGGACACTTGGGCATCCTCGAGCCAGCTCTGCGAGCTCTGCGGAGGCGCCCAGGGTGAGGCATCCCTTGGGAAGTGCCCGCTGCATTGCCAGCGCGGGTGAAGGCATCACCCATGAGAGGTGAGGATGCCCTTCGTACCTGCCTGCTCCAGCCACCCGGCAGCAACACCTGCCAGACCCTGGCACCCATCCTGTGAGATTTACTGCCCCGAGCCAGCCCCATGCCGGCTCCGTGCAAGCAGCGAGGAAGCTCGGGTTAAACCTGGGGGGCGGCGATGTGTGGCCAGGCAGCTGTCACTCGCTGGCAGGGGCGGCAGAGCTGTTAGGTGACCAAGGTATGAGGGAACCCTGCATGTTCTCCCTCCTCCTTCTCTCAGGCTCTTGGAGGACATCAGCTCCCAGCCCTGTGTCCCCACAGTGTGATGCTGGGCTGCAGCATCCCCCTGCACCCGTGAAGATCCCAGATGGGACTGACCACGCCACAGCTGCAGGTCCCAGTGCAGAGCCACAGCTGGATGATGGGGGCAGGCAGAGGAGAGGCGGAGAGGGAAGGAGGCAGCAGGGCACGTCACCACAGTTTAATTGCTCTGCTCCTTGGCCAGAGGCTTGCCAGCTCCCAGGCGTGCAGCCACGTACGCACGCAGGGCTGGCGTGCTGGTGGCCGGGAGCAGGACCAGATGAAGCAGGTAGTGCTTGTTATGCCACATGACACTTGGATTTGTTGCCACCGCTGTTATCAGGACCAGACGTGCAGCCTGCTTCCACCGCAGCAAGAAGTCACCGGCTCCAACTTGCTGTTGACTTAATGCTCACGTGTAGTTTGAATTACAGCGATAGCAAATAACACCGTGAATTCAGAAACACTTCTGCCAGGGCCCCGCAAGCTGCCGCTCACCCAGCACGCTCCTGGGGTCGTCCTACGAAACCCGGCCTCGCTCCCCATGGCCGTGCCAGCATTCCCCCCGAAATCCCATGGGGCTCGAGGTTGTGTGCAAACACAGAATCGCAGAACGGTCTGGGCTGGGAGGGACCTCTGCAGACCATCCAGTCCAACCCCCTGCACGGGCAGGGACATCTTTCACTAGATCAGGTTGCTCAAAGCCCCGTCCACCCTGACCTTGCACACTTCCAGGGATGGGGCATCTGCATCTGGGCAGCCTCCTCCAGTGCCTCACCACCCCCATCGAAAAACATTTCTTCCTTATGTCCAACCTAAACCCACCCTCGTTCAGTTTAAAACCGCTGTTGCCCCTTGTCCTGTCACTACAGGCGCTGGTAAAAAGTCTCTCTGTCTTTCTTCGAGCACCCTTCAGCAAGGCAGGGCTGAAAGCACGGCTGCCTCGGGATCCTGCTCCTCACCAAGCCACCCCACTACACTTCCCACCTCCGAGGAGAGCATCCCACAGAGGCCCAGCCCAGCCCGGCGCCGGTGTCTGGCCAGGGCTGGGGGAAGTCATGCCAAGAGCAGGGGAGTTGGCTGGTCTACAGAATAAGACATGGATGAACAAAGCCAGCGATACAGCAACGATGTCGTGGGTCACCCCACAGCCACTGCCGTTTGCTTCTCGTGTCCTTCTTGCTCCCCGGCGCACTGGCAAGATTATTAGTGAGCAAGAAGACGTCATTCATCCAAGCCAACATCCAAACAAGGGGGTCAGACAAACGGCACAGACCCGTGACAGAAAGCTCAACGAGGGACACGTCTGCCCAGAGCCCCGGGGTCTGGGGGGATCCCCTTGGGCTGGTCAGGAGCTGTGCAACCCCCAGCGCCCCGGCACCAGGACTCGGGACGGGGAGGGCTCCCACCCCAGGGAGCATCCTGGGGCACGATGCCAGGGGGAGAAGGGCAGGGAGCAGCACGCCACAGCAAGCTGTGCCCCGTCGGCACATAGCGGGGAGGAGCAGGGGCTCATCCTTGATAGCAGCAGGCAGGCGCAGCTCCAAATGGCTATTTGCACAAGGAAGCAATTCTCCTGCTGGGGCTTAATGGGCTGATGCATAGTTCATTTTACGACCAGACTTGTCAGAAAAAAATTACCAAGAGGAGGATAAGGAAGAGAAGTAAGATGACTTTTGTTTCAAGGGAGGACTCGGCGAGCTCTGGAGTAGCTGCAGGGAGAGGCAGGAGAGCCCCTGCCCTTGTCATGATCGCTCCCAGGAGCTACTGGCACACCCAGCCCCAGCTCTCCTCGGCCACCTCCCCGCGATGACCACAGCCAGCCTGCGGCATTAATCCCGGGGAAAGCCTCCACCGTGGCTAAGGGAAAAGGAGGTGCAGATGCCCCGGCCCGCGGCCAGCCAGGCTGGGCTGTGACACCAGCACCTGCAGCACCCCGAGCAGGCGATGGGTGCTGGCACCCTCCGGCCGGATCTGCGCCGTGCCAGAGCGCTCTTCAGGGCAGCCCAGCTGCCTGCTTCCCTCCTGCTCCTCCTCTTGCACCCTCCCTGGTGATGTTCTCTGCCTCCTGGGTCCTTCCCACGTATCCCCACCACCCTGGTGCCACATTTGCCGCGGGGTGCTGCCCAGTCTCGTGGGCGGTGGTATCCGAGCCTCAGCAGAGCACGAACCTGAGCCCTGCAAGGTGTGAGCCCAGCTTGGAGCTGCACCTGGGCTCCTCCGTATCTAATCTGGTGGGCTTCCAAACACGTGTGTGTGACGCATCCGGGAAGAGCTCTTTTTTAGGATTACTGGAATAAAAGATACCTAAAGGCTGGGCATGGTTTCCTTACGTCAAAGGTACTTTGTCCAGGAGCATGGCAGGCGTCGTCCTCCAGGCATCCTCGCCTGGCACCCCTGGCTCCCACCCCTGACCAAGCACAAACTTCAGGCTGCTTCTCTGGTCCCCCCATTTCTCTTGCTGCCTTGTGAAGGCGGAGGAGCTACACCTTACAGCTACCAAAGCAGCTCTGGGACAGAGCAGCCAATTCCTCCGACTCTGGCTGGAGACAAACTGCTGCCTCGGCATTTTTGCCTCCATAGACTTTCCTTCTTGGGCCATTCTTTCCAACGCCGTGCAATCAGGCTGCTCCATGCATCCGTTGGGCCATTTGTCAGGAAAAGCAGCCCAGAACAAATGGAAAACCAAATGGCAATTCAGCAGGAAAGCAGTATTTCTTGCTCCGCAGTTGGAGCACTTCAAACCAGCCGCAGTCTCCGGCACTTCCTCCTTTCTTTTGTGTTTGGAGCTTTTTAAACTTGCCAATGTTTGCGTCTGGGGCTCCTCGGAAAGGCTGCTTCCCATTCACACTTGGAAATCGTTGCTCGGAGGTGTCGAAAGCAACGGAGGAAACCTGCCCAGCCTCCCCGCAGGCCAGCGCCGGCAGCGCAGGGGGCTACAGAGGGGCACTGCAGTGCCCCAAACCCGCATGGTTTCGTCTTCAGCCCAGTTTCACCAGCAAAGAGGCTTATTCCAGTTTCCAGATAACTTTGGTAACCAAGCCCAGTCCTCCCCCCAGTACTGCCAGTACCACCGTCCCCACATCCATCTCCCACTGGTGCAGTGCTGGGTTTGCAGCTACGTGGGCACAAGCGTGCTGCTCCTACCCTGGCAATTTATAAGCAGCTGAGCGTTTCTTCTGCTGATGGCTTTGGGCACTAACCGGGGCCTCTCTCCTCTGCCCAGCTGCCAATTTGCAGGAAAATAACATCTTTGAGCCTTCCAGCTCCCTGCCAACCACGGCTGAAACTGGACAACATGGTCAAAAGACGTTAGGGGGAGAGGGTGGGAAGTGAGAGGCAGACAGACAGATGGACCAGCAGAAGGCACCGTTACATAAAATATGTTCCCTGAAGTGGTTGGGATAAAAGCACGCATTTTAAAGCCTCCACTCCTGCCCAGGGTGTCCGAGAGTCGTGCTGGCTGGCTCTCGCGCACACACGCAGCGCAACCTGCTCCCAAACCTTGACCTGCAAAAAAAATCTGTATCTGGGGTGACGCTGCTCCCTGGCTTAGCTGTCGGTACTGTGATGGGTGCAGAGCTGGACCCTAATGCACGTTCCAGCTCAGTAAGAAAGGCAAAGGGCTTGTGCATGCACACTGTAAGCTCCCATGGGCGCCGCTCAGAGCTACAGCTGATCCCTCCAGCCTCTCCCTATCACATGGAAACTACTGGGAAAAGCCAGGACACCTGGAACCGCTGGAGGAAGGGCCCAAACACCCCCTCAAAGGAAAGGGTGAGAAACCAGCTCACCGATGGCTACGCTGCAGTGCAGAGCTGTAGCCTCTCCTTTATCTGCAGTGCAGGGCTTGGATGGCCCTTCCATATTAATTCTACATTATTATATTAGCACTGCAGAGTTAGAAAAGCCCTGAGGAAGCTGTCCGGACTGATCCAAGCAACCGCACCAATTTGTCATGCTCATCAGCATGCCTTCCCTCCGCCGGCCATGTCAAGCACGTCCCTTGTCCTCAGCAGAAGAGCCCTGGGGACAGCAGCAGCAAGGGACACCCGGACTCGCACGACATCTGGGGCGGCAGGGAGACGAAGCTGTGTGCGCTGATGGCTGCCCAAAGCTGCTCCTTCATGGGCAAGGCAAGGTACGCCACTAGCGGCCCCTCTGCACGTGGCTGGGACAGCCCAGCGTCACGGGCTGCCGAACTGCTGGCTGTCCCGGGAGGGGATGGGCAGGCAGACCCTGCAGCGGCCACCCCATCAGCGCGGGAGGGGACCCTCAAAACCCGGACGCATGGGCTGGCCCTCCTTACCTTCGTCTCCTTGATCTTGACAGCAATGACCTGCTTGCGCTGGCGGATGATATCCATGAGCTCATCACACTCCTCCATCAGCTTGGCCTCATGCATTGCTGTGTTCACCTGACCAGGAACAGCAGAAGGACACACCGTCAGGCAGGACACACTCAGCCCCGAGCCTGGCAGCCCCGCGGCTCTTCCAGCTCAGGCCAGGAGGGATACAATATGTATTCTCCATGCTGGGTCCCGGCTCTGCCGGCTGCCAGGGGCTGAGCCAGGCAGGAGATAACAGCCCTACACCACTGACAGAAGAGGGCTGGCTCGCCTGCATCCACTGCCACTCCAGCTGGAGGAAAGGAAAAGGCTGAAGAAGGGTGTGACGCCCTCCTTGCTGCACGTCCAAGGTCAGCACTGGGTGACGAGGCCGTGCTGGGTGGCTTGTGGGGCACACGCTCCTCCAAAGGTACTGCCCCGTCCCCGGGACCCAGGGCATGGGCTGCGGGGAGGTGGCAGCCCGGGAGCAGCCAGTCCCTGCTGCCACTGCTGCACAGCCTGGCTCAGCCCTGCCGGGGTGCTGCACCCCACAGTCACGGCCGCGCGGCTTTCCAACAAAGCTCAGGTACCCGTGGACAGCGCCGACACCAGAGCTGGCCTGCGGCAGCCCTGCACGGGGTGCTCAGGGATCTCTCCACCTCCATTCCCTGGGCAGGCTGTATGTTTTGGGGTGCTCTGCGCAGCCACGGCTGCACTGCTTGGGCTGCTCTCAGCACTCCCAAGTGACCTCCCATCCTGGCCCCAGCTATGGGGCAGCTCAGAGTTATCCTGCCCTCGCCCCCCTGCTTTGACTTAAGCAGTGCAGGCTTCCTGCAGAAGTGAGCTTCGCTGCCCTCTCCTCCCGAGCAAAACTCACTGCTCGCTCATGCACCTACACCGAGGCAGTGCCCAAGTGCTAGTTAAAGCAAGAAGAGGTTTAAAAATGAATGAGAACACCCTGCTTGGAAGAGCAAGGGTGGCTGTGACTTCAAAGCATCTGCAAAAGCGAGACCAAAAGCAACCGCTTCGTGCGGACAGAGGGAGGGAGCGCGGCACAGCCCGTGGGGGGCTGCACGGCTGCAAAGGGCACGTCAGGAAACGCCGTGTGGGGTCTTAACGAAGGGGCTGAACCAGCTCAAAGGCAGAAACAACCACGGGCAAGCTGGGCTGCAGTAGCCCCCCTGCCTCCGCTCTGGCCACTCGCCGCGCTGGGCTGCAGCCCCCAGCTCTGCAGCACGGCGCAGGGCCCCTGGGAGGGAGAACCTTCCCCGTCCCAGTGCTGCGGGACGCTCTCGGCAGGGCTCCGGGGCTCTGGCACCTCCTTGGAGGCGGCTTTCAGCCCACAGAGCGGGGAAGCTGGGCGGCTGCTGGGCATGCCACGACAGTGCTGCCAACCCAGCACGCAGCCCCAGGCTCCGCGGATGCCTCCGCTACCCTTATTTTCAGCCACAGCACAGAGCTTACAGCACCTGGTGGTCACAAAGCACTCCTTGGGAGCCACTCTTTGAGCAAAGCCTTTTAGAAATAGCCATCTTCCCCCTAAAAAATCCCCAAATCATACCAGATGCTGCTGGCAGCACCTGCTGCTCTAAAAAGCCCCATTTCTCCATAGTGCAAAGGTTTGGCAGGATGCATGTGCAGACCACAATAAATCTTCAAGCTTTTTCCAGCTCAAGGCAAATTTCTCTACTGCGCTTGCAGTTCACTTCCTAAACTGGGGCACCATCCCCTAATGGGTTTTGCTCTGGGCTCACAACGAGGGGAGCCTGGTGATGCTCAAACCCATAATCTCCTCCCTACACCATCCCCTCCTAACCACAGCTCCCAATGCAAGACACGCAGCTTCGCCTGGACCAGCGCCCAGCGGAGCAACAGAACAAACATCAAACAGCGCTTTCATGATCACAGCCGTTCAGACTGCTGCTGATATTCCTCCCTCCCTAACCTCATTCTTGGTATTTATGGTTCGGCACCAAAGAAACACAAGCCACTACACGGCACAGACAGTTCTTCCTCCCGCCCTGCCCTCCAGCATCGCTGCACCGAGAGGAGGGACCTGAGCCAGGAGACTTCACATAGAGCTGGGCATCTGAGTCAGTCGACAGTATCAGATGGGCCAGAGCTTCCCAAAAGTCACCTTCGGGTCTGATCAGCTATTGCAAACCACCTTGGGCATGATCTGGCCCCTTCTAGACGAGGTCTGGTCTCCTTGTGGCCTCTGCCATGTGGACGGTTGGCCAAGATGATAATTTTGCTGCTTAGCACCTACCAAAACACAGCTACGGGGAGATCACCTATGGTCTCCCTCCCCTGCTGACCAGCAAGATACCCACCAACCAGGCAGGGCACTGCCAGCAAAAGCAGCAAGGAGACACTCTAGCTCCTTGGTCACGACGGGACTGATGCCGCAAACAGGGGAGACCAGCACGTGTGGCTCCTCCATTCGGTCTGGACTCTTGAGCAACTGATTCTGAAGCTTTGCTCTGGAAGGTGCTACTCAAGATGGCCTTCTCATGCTTGGAGAAGGGACCAGTAAACCCTCATCACCCCAGGCTAGAGAGCCACGTTCCCTGGCCGAGACAAGGGTGGGGGACAGCGAGAGAAGGCAGCAGGACACAATGGCGGGCTTGTCCCGTAAGACTTCAAAGAAGAGCAGAGAAGCCCAAGTAGGAGATGCATTGATGATTTCCTTCTTCGCAGATCTCCCAAGGCCACCGGTCCTTCTGCACAGAGGTCACTGCTGCGGGTGCAGGAGCCGTCCGTGCC
Source organism: Anhinga rufa (assembly GCA_013400875.1). Lineage (NCBI taxonomy): Eukaryota > Metazoa > Chordata > Aves > Suliformes > Anhingidae > Anhinga > Anhinga rufa. Next base: position 61,419 of record VZTV01028277.1, read on the forward strand.
CAGCCAGGCGCTGCCACGCAGGTGCCAGGGGCGTGCCAGGAGCACCAGGTAGGATACCGGAGACCTTAGAGAGCGGGAGCCCTCCCCAGGGCGGTCAGGAGCTGAGATGCCGGAGGATTTGTCTGATTTGCAGCTCCTCCAGGTAAACCCGAGCTGGTGCTGCCAGAAGGAAGGTGGAGCACGTGCCCTTCGGAGAGGTGGGATGATTAGGGTGGAGGTAGCCAGGGGGTCAGCAAGCTGGGAACATGGGGGGCTCCCACCCTGTCCCTTGAGCAAGTGAGCATGGTGTCAGCCCCAGGAGGTAGAAGGAAACAGTGGCTTGTTTCTACAAAAGAAGCTGCATGTATCCTGCTTAATTTAGGCTAATTAATCCCTGCTGGACCCCCTTTTCAGACTTCAAATACCCAGATTTTGTTATTTTTTATTTTAAAGCTGAAAGGAAAGCATGCAAAGAGAAAGCACAAGGAGATGGTTCGGTCCTCTGTCCCCAGGAAAGACCATCGTCCTTGCAGGGGGACGGACAAGAATTGGGGATACACTTTACAGAAGGGGAATTGAGCCCTATCAATTACATTAAATTATGTACTAGAGGGCATAAATAGGTTTTCTTCATTTTGTACTTTCAGAGCTATGCGAAACAGTGGAGAAGTCTGAAGGCAACCCAGAGTTAAACACATTTGATACAAGATCTTTTTTTAAACCTGGCCAGCAGATTATGCAACGCTGAAGTGGGAGACAGCTGATGGTCTGCAAAGATAACTCCTCTGAGAAAAAAGAGTGGATAATCTTCCAAATCTGCTGCAAGCTAGCGGAGGGGGGAAATCAGACCCAGGGTTTGGAGCCTGCAGCAGCCTGTGCTGGCAGCAGCAAAGGTGACAGCGGTGCCTTGCAACCCAGGCTGTCGCAGAGGATGCTGGCAGCCCACTCGCCCCTCGAGGCGTGAGTGCAGGCAGGGGTCCCCATCGCTCGAGTTTCCCAGGAACACAGAACGAGGGCTGTTTGCAAGTGTTTGCAGCCCCGGTGTTTGCTATTGCCGGCAGGAGGGAGCCCTGGGTGCCAGGACTGCAAAAACAACAGCAGGAGGAGAAGGGACAGGGGTCCTTCAGCAAGTACCACGCTCCCGCTCCAGCCTGGCATGCCAAGCAGAAATCCTGGGCTCCTGGTTAAATTAACCCTAAATCTGAAAGCCCACCCAGGGCAAGAAATCTGCAGCTTAGCCAGCATTCGTGCTCTGGGAGACTGAAGGCAGATGAAGCCACGGAGGCCACCGGAGCCCCTTTCCCCAGCTGCCTTCTGCCCAGAAAGCAGCGTTTCCAGGCCAGGGTCCCACTCCCGAAGTGCCAGCAGAGCACGGAGGTGAGATTTCAGACCAACACAGCTCTGCTGGCAAAAGCCCTGGCGCAGGCACAGCTAGATACTGGGCAAACCCCTTTTTATTAGGATGAACTACTTCCCAGGTAAATGCTGCATTTAGGGGTGAAGACTCAGCGGGCGCTGCAGTTGTAGGAAAGCTGGGCGTGGGGGAGAGCTTACAGACCTAAGAAGGGGGAGAAAAATACTTCACGCTTCTCAATGTGTGTGTGGGGAAATGTGCTAGGGACAATACAGCCCTACAGTAACGAGCAAATGGTAAAACTCAAACCTGGAAAAAGCTCACGCTGCAGCTCGTGGAGGGAAGAGGAACATCATCTCAGCCCGAGGCGTGATTCATGCACAGACAAACCTCCTCCTCCATGCCCAGGCAGCAGTAGCCCAGCTCTGAGAAGGAGCAGAGGACCCTATCCCGCCCCCACGGAGCTGTCACCCCCAAAACCGCCACAGGTTTCTGATGATGTAGGAAGGCATCCATGCCCCGGGGGACATGCCCCAGTTCACACCAAGGCCAGCCCTGCGGCTGCCATGGCACAGAGGGCCACCATCCCACTGTGCAAGAGCAGCTACACGGGCAGCATCTCCTACTGTCCTCCCCAGTGGGGACGTCGGGGTGGGTACCATCTCTGCCTCCCACCCCGGTATTTTGCGAACTCGGCTTCTTTGTAGGGTCGTTTCCTGCTCTCTTTGGTCCACATTTTGATCACTGTTGCAGGATTTGGTCCCTTCACCCTCTCTCTGCGGCAGCCTCCCATGCACTGTACAGGAGGGAGTCACTCCTTGCAACGCCAACGGGCAGCATAGGCTCGGTGGCCTGGGGACACTTGCAACACTCTTCTCTGGAGCGCCTTCCTCTGCACCTCAGGGTGCTGGTGGCACAGTTTCCTGGACATAACGTGGGACTTTAGTTGAACACAACTTGATGGGCAGAGCATGTTGGGATTGCATGTGTCCGCCTAAACGCCATGTCCACAAAGAGCTCGAAAGCAAGATCCCTTGCATTCAGACTCTCAGGGAAGCACAGAGGGGTAGAGATATTTTCTACTTTACACTTTAATGGGCTCTCTGAAAAGGCGCCTCCAAAGGGCAGGACTGCATATTTAGTAAGGCTGAGAAATGTATTTCAACTGTTATTTTAAGCAGAAGGACTGACAAAGCTGAAAACTCCTAAACTATGCAGAAAATGAGTGCCTAGAGGTCTGAAACTTCCAGAATCAAAACGAAATACCAAATAGCTTGCAATTCTTCATAGGTCAGTTTATTAAGATGCTGGAGCTGGATTCAGAGGAGGGGGAGGTTTGGAAAGACATCCCATCGTGCTGGCACATCCAGACGCATCCCTGCTCCATCCCTGGTGGGTCTTGGAGTCAAAGCGTGACCCGTAAGAGCAGCGAGTGCTGATGACTGTCACCACAGCTCTGCAAGGACTTTCTGGCTCCTTCTCTGCCTGCAAGACATCCACTTGCCATCTATCGTACCATACTCACTCCAAACCCACTTAGCGCTGGGGGAAGAGGCAGCCCAGGAGAGACACCTCCGACAAAAGCCATTCCTACTGCAAGCCAAAAAGCCCTCTCTCCATCACGTCGTGCTGGCAGAGGGAGAAGCAGGACAATGCGAGTGATGCAGGAGCATTGGCGCAGCCATGCTCGGGAAGGCCAGCAGTGCTGCAAAACCCAGGTGTGATTTTTCTGCTCCTTATTTCAGCGTGGAAACTCAGAGCGCGTCTCAGCTCCTTCCTCCTCGCATACTGAGCTGCATCCGACGGTGGCTTGCAGCTGCTGGTGGTGCACACAGCAATGCTGGCACTCTTTTCCTCTCTCCAGATCATCAGGTCAGCCACGAGGACCTTATTTAGTGAGCAAAGAATAAATCGCTGTTGCTGCCTGCAGGAGACGCGGGGGTTAGGAAGCACCTTCCTGGCCTGAGAGCACCAGGTCTCCCCGAGATGCAGATAGCGAAGGACAAGCTGCTGCTCCCTGTGCAAATGCATCCCCATGTGCTTCACTACGGGCAGACGACTCCAGTTGGCACACGCAGCATCCCCACCGGCTGCCTGGCCCACGAGGCAGCTCGGGCAGTTGCAGGAGAAGCCGCAGGGCTCGCATTGCCCCAGTGAGGGCTGGAGTGACCAAGGGTGAAGCAAATAGCCGTCGTGTTTGCTCAGGCACTGGCAAACTCCCCCCAAGTCCACGTCAGCGATCCCTGCAGCAGCCTAGTGGTTTTAGTCTCTGGAAAGGTGTTGGTTCAAGGAACCGCTGCTTAATTTAGGAACCAAAAGAAATCAATAGCCCAGTAAGAAAAAACTAATTGCAACGGCCTCTCTTCATGTATCACTTCAGTAAACAAAGCTGCAAATTAATTTGCTATTAATTGGTATGTGCACTTTGAAACAACAGTAAGGTATTAACTGCCTTTTTCCTCGCAAATGTTTTCCACGGGAGTGCATCGCTTATGAACTCCTGACTCCGGAGCCGCAGCCAAGAGGCAGCGTCAGTCTGCTGGCACAGGCTCTCCCCGCGCACGGCTCGCACAAACACTTCCCTTGGCGATGCAAACAAAAGATGCCTGATTGCACACTGGGAACACAGAGAGTTTTATAGATCAAGTGGTCAAAGCAGCAAGGTCAGCTGAGTCCCTTTCTTCAGCAGGATTAAAGGTGATATCCTCTCTTCCTCCGATGCTTTCTGTAATCCCCTCTACAAAGCCTTTCCCACTTGCTGCTGGCTTAAGCCTGAACGCTGCCATTCTGCTACAGAAAGCAGGGCTCAGGCAGGAGAGATCGCAATCACTGCCTCTGATGGCAGGAAGGACGCAGGGAGGCAGAGTGCATGTGTTTGGGAGGAGGAAGGAAAGCAGGGAAGATAGACCAGCCGCTGCAAACCGCAGAAAGGCTGGAATCAGCCTTGCCCTCCAAGAGGAAGCTGCTCTCGCGGCAAGGAGGGAGACAACATCCCCGCCTGAACCGAGGGGCTGGGGACAAGTCACCCCACCTACGCTGCCCTGAACCGAGAATGGGTTAGAGAGATGAGGAAGGGAGCTTTAACAAGCAGGGTGAGGTTCAGTGAGGACCAGCCCAGGGCACTGCAGCGTCCTGAGGAACGGCAGCCGGGCAGCAGCCTGCGGAGAGGGTCGGAGGTGGGACGGCTCAAACGCTCCACGGGAGACACGATGTGGAAATTGCAGCCACTGCCCTGGGATACAGGAATGGGATTATAGCCCAGAGACAGCCGAGATAACCCCCTCCTCTCTCCTCAGAGCACTGGAAGAAGGGCAGAGCATTGCTCTGGCTGGGGAACTGTACCAGTTCACAGCACTGCATCTCCAAGAAAGCATGGACAAGAAGGGGACGGTCTGGATTGTAGAGCAACCAAGAACTGCGCTGTGAAGAGACTTGGGAAAAAACCCGTAAGGAGACGCCAGATGCCACGGGAAGAGGCAGCACCTCCATGGCACGTTCAGGACTGGGTGGGACAGCCATTGCCACAGTGCGCCTCGGGACAGGGATTGCCGCGGGCAGCGATCCCTTCCAGTCCTCCTGGCTGGGGACCCTCCGCTTCCACATTCACGTCACAGAGTGCTTGAGCAGCTCAGGAGAGAGCAGGATGAGAGGCTTTCCTAGGGTTCTTGCCCCGGCTAGCAGCAAATTACACAGCAAAATGGGAATACGGCAGCTGCAGGCAATGCCTGGAAGTCCTCTTTTTACAGCTAAGGTCAGAAGAAACCCTCTCGTGCTAATAGGAAAAGTAAGGCTTGCCAAAGTGCTTAGGAGGAAAGAGTCTCAAATGAGCCTTGATTTCACCAGCAGGCTCAGCCTCATCAGCATCGCTTTGGGTGCCTCGCCACACAAAGGACCTTACCCCAAAGCGCTTCCCCAAATCACGCCTGACCCCCCTTCATTCCCTTGGGAAGAGGAGCCCTCATTTCCAGCCCTGGTGCACCCAAGCCCTGCAGAAGACATAAGCACATCCTCCTCCAGCATGAAAGACCTGCCTGCACACACGGCGCAGCCCCAGCTCACCCGTGGTGGATGCACCAGCCCTGGGGAGCGTCGGTGCCGGGAAGGGCAGCTCCTGCGCCCCAGGCTGCATCGGAAAGCACCCACCCCTGCCCCGCAGAGGGGAGGGCCCTCTCACCCACAGCGTACCCAGATGTTCCCAGGATCGCCACCCGTGCCTCTGCTCCCCTCTGGCCTCCAGGCTGACCTGAGCTGCTGGGCTTCACTCCTGGGATAGGCACCTGCTACAGCCAAAGCACATCCCAGGTGGGAGCTCACCCCACCCATTAAATGCTTGGGAGCAGCTGTGGGGATGTTATATTGCTTCTTGGCCAGCACCTGCAGACACCCATTGCTTCCCTCCTCTCCATAAGGCTGTGGAAAGGACTTTTGCTCAACCCACCCCAGCACGGTGAGGTCCCACCCTCTCCTTCCCACGAGGAAATGGTTAAAATATAGTTAAAACAGTACAAGCACTGTGGAGCTGGGAAGGACCCCTGCGACAGCTTCCACGCCTGCCTGGGCAGGTGCAGTTTCGGCGCTGCTGGCTGAACACAAGCCGCAGTTATGCGACCACGACTCCCTTCTCCCGGCCCTGCTACGCGAGGCTGCCCAGCTGGGGATGCTGCCCGCTGCTCCAACGCCGCTCTGCAGGCACAACCAGCGATTTCCTTCCAGGCTTCCCCGGGGGGCTCGTCACTTTGATATTCAAGTGCTCTGCAAATATGAACTACTTTACTTTAACAGCACCCCCAGACAAGCAAGAGGAGGTGTGACTAGCCCAGAGCTTCATAGGGAATTTGGAGTGTGGAGGCGTCGTGGTCAAAAGGATTTGTTGTTTCTGGGAGCGCAGCCGGAGATGCCCCAGTTTTTGGAGGCAGGGCACAGGCTGTAGCATGCTGAGAGTCCAAAGAGAACTCTCAGATGAGGTTTTTCAGTACTCAGCCCCAGCAGATCCCACCAAAGGGAAATAGGAGCTGCCGGCAAAACTGCACCCGATCGCAGAAGGCAGCTATGAGGGGGGTAACTCCGCTTCCCCCCTCTCTGAGAGCTCAGCTGTGTTTACTTGCTCAGTGTCACCTGGGCTTCAACCAAAAGCACCCTCCACTCCCGTGCACAGAGCAGCCAGCGGGTCCTCCCTTCCTGAGCCTGCCCAGCAGTCTGCGTCTCTTCCCAGTGGCGCCCAGTCATGCCACCCTCTCCTTCGGACCCTACAGACCCCTGGGGAACCATCCCCACGTCCTCCATCATTTGGCACTAAAGTCTCCAAACTATTCAGCCTCAACAAAGCCTCCCACCAGCCCCTCGGCCTCAGTGATGCTTCCCACCATACACTCATCTCTGCTCCCAGGGCAGCCCCTGGGAAAAGGACACAGGAGCAACCCCGTGCACCCCGTCACTCGAGCTGGGAGCTTCCCAGTGCACCCTCCCCACCACCCGCCCCGGTCCCCCGATTGCTCTCACCAACCTCCACTTGCTGGCAGATCTGTATCAGCTTGGCCATCTGGTTTTCCAGTTCACTGTTGCGTTTAACCAGGTTGGTGAGATTCGTCTCCAGGGTTTGCTGCGAGCCCAGAAATGGGAGAGGAGAAAGAGAAAAAGCCAAAAAGATCAGTAAAGCCGGAGGACTGTCCCCAGTCCCCCATTAGCAACCGAGGCCATTTGCCACCCAACACGCTGCCTGCGGCAGGGACAGTCCGAACAACTTTGGGCAAAGGCTCTTGGGTTTCTTGGCAGCTCCTGCCCATGCTGGTGGGTTGTGCAAGTGCTTGGCCCAAGACAAGGGAGCCACCGAGCTTGGCACCGCGGTGGCCCCAGGGAGGTTGCCAGCCGGAGGGGACAGCGTGGATGCCTGCTCTTTGCTGCTCCTTTCTGGAGATGGTTTGAGGAGCTGGGGTGGGTTGTGTTCCTGCCGCAAAGCTGAGTTTCTCCTGCATTGCCTGGAAAACTTTACGGGCAGCCAGAAAGACATCAGGAGTATCTAAGTTTCTCAAAAATGTTCTCAAACCACTCACTGCTGATGAACCCTCCGACAAGGTGGGAGAGACTAGACATGCCGCTGCCCACGTTTCTACCAGGAAAGAAGCCAACACGTCTATTTTCATCACCAGTTTTGTTTTGCATGTGGTAAGGAAGCCAAACAAGATCCTGCTGAAATATCAGAGGGGGATTTCTCTCCTTCGCAGAGCATCGTGGCCGGAGCAATACAGGTACAGGCAGGGAGAGCAACGTGACCGCTCCAGATGGAGCCGTGGGGACAGCTAAGCCATGGGGGCAGCGCGCCCCGCACGGGCAGCCAGCGATTGACGGCCGCTGCCAAGCAGCGGGGGCGAAACCCTCCCCAGCTCCTGCCAGGCTGCCCTCCACTGCCAAAACCCGGCCAAGTTCGGCCGTTCCCTCCCACCGCGTCCCAGCTTTCTATAAGAGTATAAAGAGCTACTCTGCTTCAGCGGCCAGCCAGGAAGCCTGCCCGCGCTGAAAGAATCGCTGCTCTTTTCCACCCCGCTCTCCCCTCCTCATCCTCTGTTGGCACCAGGGAGAAAAGGCCGCCAGGAGAAGGTTGTGGTCCCCGCCACAAGCTGCCTGCGTTTCCCCTCCCAGCTGCCCGGCCACGCTGCCTTTCGCTCCTGGGAGCGGACTGCTGCCGGCGGATCGCGACCCAGCGACGCCGGGATGCCCAGGGACCGTGGTCTGCTTGGTGCCCGCCGGCTGCAGTACGCCTGGAGCAGAACGCAACCCAGCGGAGCGCAGAGAAAGAGCCCATTTGAAAAGATTTCAGTATCTGTGGACACACAGTGGACTCATATTTTTTCGGGTATCAATAATTTAAGTGACACCACATTTCCATTAAAATAAGCAGCCCACTAAGAGGAAATGTTTTATGACAAAGTGCTCGCTACCTGTTGCAACGTTTGTCAGGAAAATGATATCCTATTAATATTTTAAACTTCAGGGCTGGAAGATGATCCCTGCAGTGTTTTATTCATCCTCGGCTAGAAACTGCAGTCCGAGGCTTTCATCAGGACTCCAGCAGACCCATAAACATGGCCTTTCTCTGCATGCACAGATAATTTGGGGGCTAGTTAGCCAAGAGAACTTGAATCATAGTCATGAAGCACAGGCAAAGCATTCATTCCTGAAAAACCACTGGCTCCTAAAATACTCCGAGCTCGTTTGCAATCCTGCAAATTGCTAGCCAATGGCGGGTGAAGCAGAGCACAGGAACAGGCTTGAAAAATGAAATAAAACCCAGGGTGCCTTCATTAAGTGGAAAGTGCTTTGCACAACAACGCTGTATCGATAATGAAAAAGCCAGCTGCTAACAGTTCCTGCCACCCTCTTTCCTTATAGCTCAATATTATTAAACATAATTTGACTAAAGCATTGAACATTTAACTTGCTAATTATCTTCCTCATCACCAACTCAGCTGCACTGAAGTCGCAGCTTTGAAATTGCAGCCGATCTGCTTTAATGTTCCAGGGCTGTTGATGGAGGGCAGGAAGGGGAGGGGAGGGAGATGAGCTCGAGATGCGCTCTTGGAAGCACATATACAGCACCCCCAGTTTTCCAGGGGACAGCACCACTCCTCCCCCTCCATAAACATGCACAAAACCTGCCCCTGAGCACTCATCCCTTCATTACGCGTACGCTGGTACTGCAGCGATGCTGAAGCAGTCAGCAGTGTTTTACTTGTATTAATGACAGCTCAAACAGCAAGCACGCTGCCTGGCTGCTCCCTGTCCTTGCAGGGCTTCCTTAGGAGGCACCTCTGACTGCTGCAAACTCTCGTGCAGCACGTCAAAGTGCAGACGGAACCATTTCCTTCTGTTTGATTTGCTGAAACAAAAAAAATGTACTAGAAGCTTTGATTACACCAGCTGGTTATTTTGTAGGTCTATATAAATTACAGCAGTTATAGGGGTGGGTTTTTAATTGCATTATAACATGCTCATAATTTCCCCAAACATTCACCTTCTGGCCTGAAATACAGAATAGTTGATTTCTCTACAACTGGGAAGAGAAGTGAGAAAAAGAGACAAAACGGAAGCGACACCATGTCCTTGAGCAAAAGTCATCGGTGCTCAGTGGGACGAAGGGCTGGGTCACCCAGGTGATGGCACCGCGTTCGCCCGGGGGCGGCAGCGCTGGCGGGGAGCGCGCACCGACGCCGACACTGTGGGAGAGCAGCCCAGCTTTCCCAGCCTGGGCTGCCTGCGGCCGTACAGCTCGCAAAGCACCCCGCCAGGATCAAACCCACTCCGGCAGCTTTCACAAAGCAGCTCAGCCGCTGCACCCCATCTACCTGCAGGTGACCAGGTGCAGCATGACTGCGTTTGGCACCCAACCGAAGGAGCTGAATAACACGGCACTGATGCGCGCGCACGGAGGTTCACTTTTCCATCAGGTATGTGCGCGATGAGCAACAACTTCTCGGTTTTCCTTTTTCTCTAAATATCAAACAAGCCTTTGAACTAAATATGGATTTCTCTATTCCTGTTTGAAGACAGCATCAAGGTTGGGGGTTCAAGACAACTTTAGGAATTACCAATATTAGGCTTCCTCCTGGCGCACTGCGCTTTGTCAAACACAAGCCTGCCTGCACCCGGCAGAAGGGCATCCTGCACTCCCTGTGCGGCTGGGAGCCGTGCTCCACTGCAGGTCCCCACTCCACCCACCAGTCTGGAAACTGGTCTGCACTGGGAAATGCAGTTGGCCTTGTGGCTTTAACCAGAGCGGCCTTTGAGCCCCGAGCCGGCTGGCAGGGGAAGGGGTCCCTGCTGAGCCACTCGGGAGCATCACACAGACCTGGTCTTGCTGGAGCCGCCGGGTGGTGGGGCTCCGATTCCCACGGGCTTCGAGTCACGCGAGCCTCTGGTCTTCTCCACCAGCGGGAACCCCTGGGCGCAGGACAGGAGAACCTGGAGCGCCCTGTAGCCTTAGACACAGGGGCTTTTGCTGCTGCTGGTCTGTGCTGACGCTAACTTGCACCAGCCCCAGCGCTGCTCTGATGGGCAAGAGGGTCACCCCAGCGAGCCTGGCGAGACGGCACAGGAGGGCGTCATTTGGCTCTGCCTTACTACAGGACCAGCTTCCCACATTTATCTTCATGCAAAGGCAGCCAAAACTGAAGAGTGTTTACTTTCAGTGATTTATTTAGGGTTTTTTTCATTGCCCTTGCTCATTTATAATTGCTTTCAATAAAGGACGTGGGTCCCTGCCCTGCTCCCTGCGCGTACCACAAACACAAACCACATGTGCATCCATAAACACACGTGCACACACACAGACACGCACAAAGTGAAACCAGCTGTGAAACGCTTCTCCGCAGGCCCACTGGCCAGCCCCAACCCCTGGGACTGCAAAGCGGCAGGAAAATGGGTCCCCGGGTGCCTACCGCCATTCACCAGCTTCACCACGAAGATGCAGGGGAAGGGCACCTGCGGCATCTGCGTGGGGTTTCCGCCAGGCTCGGGATGCACGGCCAAGCCCTCGGTGGCTGAGATGCGCTGTCCGGTCTCCCGGCAAGGGGAAGGATCGCTGCTGGGTGTCCTCTGCCCAATCTGCAGCAGCACAGGAAAGCCAGATGCCACCAGTACCTCGCCCAGGGTATCCGGAGTCTGCCACGATCGCTCCTGCGGGAGCTGGTCAGGTTTAAACACCAAAATCAAAGCTCTTGATGGCACCCTGCAGCTGCAATGCTGCTGGAGCCATAGAAAACCCACACCCGTGTCCCTGCTCCCGGCCAAAATGCTGCTTTGCACTGAACTGCTGCCCAGGCACCCGCTGGCTTCACGGGGATGGAGGGCACCCATGCAGCTCCTCTCGGGAACGCTGCGTCTCCTCGGAAGCGGCAGCCGGCCTGGGTTAGCTGCACCAGCTCCCACCAGGGTCAGCCCAGCCCCATTTGCCTCCCTCCGAGGTGCATTTTGGGGAGGGAGAGTGATGGGGTGGTTGTGCGGCACCCTGCCAGCTCCACTAGCGGCAGCCGCTTCCCCGCTGCCAAACCAGACACCTGGGCGCCGGCGAGCACAGCACGGACCAGGCTCTCCTCCGTGGCCGTGGCAGGTCTGGAGCCCTGGCACCGCTCCTGCGCCGGCGGATGCTCCCGCTCCCATCTCCCTTCCCTGCCAGGCGGTGAGAGCACCGGGCCCACCCGCTATTTACCACCGTCAGCCCTGGTAGCAATATATCCCTCTGAGATGATGTTTATAATCAATTCCCAGCCTCAGCAAAAAAAAAAAGAACAGGGAGAAAATATGATAAGCAAGTCAGCTGCCTGCCTTCGCTAAAAGAATTTCCCCAGACAATAGGACAAGTGACAGAAAGCCACGACTGAGCTGCGAGCGGCTCCCGCGCAGCTCCTGCCTTGTGACACTAATGCATTTTAAGTCGCTCTGGAGCAAAACACACTGAGTAAAAGCTGAAATAAACTGCCAGCTTTCAGTGCCTGGTATCAACTTAACCGGCAGAGCTGACCTAGAAAATCAAGCGATTTGTTACGGCGAGGTTCTGACGGAGTTTCTAATTGTGCTGAACAGTCTGGAGCAGGAGCCTGAGCCAGGCAAAGAGGCGCCCGTAGCGATCCCACCGGTCAGCCACTTGCACGGCGCGGGGCAGGGACCGAGGGGAAGCCTCAGCTGCACATGGACGCACGTGGAGGTGCAATTCGGGGGACTTGCAAAGACAACTTGCAACATCCCCCTCCACGTTCCCTGCCCAGTCGCAGCAATTAGGAGCGGCTCTGAAGCTGTCTATCAGGTTTAAACCCTGACCGGCTCTTTCTACGCTCACCTTCATGCTGGCTTGGGAAGCGGCTCTTCCATGCAGCATTTCAGTGCGGACTGCATTAGCACATGCTGTATCTAGCGTCTTCTTGGGAATGGAAATTTAGGAGAGAAAAATAAAAGAAAACACCCAAGTAAGGAGGGCTAACTGCATGTAAAATCTGCAGCTGTTTGTTGTGCCTCTGCCTAATTAGCACATATTGGATTTGCGTCTTATCAGCTCTTCTCGAGCACCTTCCTTTGGACTGAGCAACCGGCATTGCTTGAACTCGTCCGATTATGGGGAGCAAAGCCCTCTTCTGTCTCACCTCATGAGAAGTAACACAACGTCCCGGGTTTGTAACGCAACCCCTCCCCGCGCCAGCCGAGCTTTGCACGTACCCCCGCATCCGCCCCTCGCAGGGCACCGTTGCAGGCGCCGCAGGTTCCCAGCAGCTCTGGTGCTTAGTTACTGGATGGTCCCAAAACCAGCCTACTGAGAGCAGACGAACCTGTGCAGAAATCTGCTTAGCCACCAAAGCACCAACGCGATATTTACTCCTCCTTCCCACGGCAGCTCTGCCAAAGGGCTCGCGCGTGGCTTCCTCCCTTCGTCCTTTGGCGCATCTGCGGGGCTCCTGATCCCTCCATCGCCGCAACGGATGAGGAAAGGGCACACTGACCCAGGCGGCCATGAGGGTTTGGGCTTGGCTTGTTTCCCCACCAGGTTTCCAAAGCTCCTGACAAGGCACCGCCGCGCATAGCCAGACTCGGCACAGCTCTCCTCCAGCAGCATGGTGGGCAGCGCCTGGCTCTTGCAGGCAGCTGCATCATGCGCTGGTTTCTTTTCATTTCTAGCAGTATCTAACAAGCATTGCTTCGGCCACTGGCTTGTAACACCTAGAGCTTCTCGCCACAGAGGATGCAAGTCCATCGCTGAAGGAGGGACAGGGAATTGCCACTCAGATGCTTGCTGCAGAACATGCCCAGCGGGCAATCAAATGTCCCGATGTCTCCGAAACAGGAGACGTCCCAGTTAGCTGTGAGCTAAACGCGACCAGTTGGAGCGTGCAGCTCAAAGGGTGACCTTCCGCCTTTCACGCAGGTGCTGCCCGGGCCATGCCATGGGGGATCACCTGGGGCACGCGGAGGCAGGAGCCTGCCCCGGCAGGGACCTCCCGGGATGCTCCTGCCCCATCTCAAGCCCTCGCTTCCTTAAGAACGGCTGCCAGGGGCTTCTCTTGCCAGGCTCCCTCTAAATGAGAAATGGATCTCCTCCAAGGGGAGGCAGCCAGGCTTCTCCAAACCCATCACCTAAGGAGACAGTAAGGGTTTTTTTAACCTTCACATAATTGCGTTGGTTTTTACCGCTCTGGACGTCAGCGCTGCAGGTGATTTTCTCAGCAGCTCCCCCAGGGCCTGGCTACACATCAAGGTAAAAGTCTTCATTAGAGCCCAAACTGGCTGACCCCGCTGGTAGGAAGGGAAGCGCTCCTTGCCCAACGCGGGCACGTGATCACGCGCCTGACGGCGCTTAAGAGCAGCAACATCAAAAGGCTGGCTGACTCGGAGACCCGCAGCCCCCCGCGACCCGCCCTGAGCCACACGCAAGCAGCCAGAGGGGTGGGAAGGGTCTGCAGCCGGAGGAAGGTGCTGAGCAGAGCAAGCGGGTGCTCCTGGGCAGGGAGGAGGGTTTTCTGCCCGCAGATGTCCTTACCCAAAAAGCAACACGCTTCTGACACGTCATCCTTCCCTAATACGGGAAAAATATCCGTCATGACTGACAAAACTCTTCCACTCAGCATCCAGCGCAGGGTTGCAAGGAGCCCTCAGCCTACAGGAGACAAGCAATCTCCAAGACTCTTCTGGCCTGCACAAGAGCCGGTGTCTCCCTGAGGTGGGTGCAAGGCTGCAGAAACCTCAGGCCAGTGACCCCAAAGCACCGCAGCCGCAGAAGCTGCCGATGCTTCCCAGCCCGCTGTCGCCCATCCCCTGCCTTGCAGTGGGGCAGGAGTCAGGGCAGACCCTGGCACGGTCCACAGGCCCCAGGGTCCCGCACTGCGTCTCCTCCACAAGTCATCCACCCCTGCAGGTGTCTCATCGATATGAGCCATCGACAGGACGCGCAGTGAAGGGTTTATTAGCGTGCCTGCAGCTGCCTGAGGTACCATGACTGTGAAGCACGGGCGGCAAATTGCCTCATTAGGGCGAGGGATTGAGATTTGATGCCGAGAAGCAACAGAGCTAATGAAGATGTGATGGCAGCAGCCGTCCCTCCTCTTGGATATGCCAAGGGACCGGCGGGAAGCAAGAGGAGTGGCCAGGGCTTCTCCCCGTGCTCTGCCCACGTGTTCCTGCTGCCCCGTCGCTAGCCCACGGCCACTAGCCCATGGCCACTAACGACACAGCGGTCGTTAGGGCCTCCCAGGTAGGGGAGTGGGTCAGCCTCCTTTGCAGCAGCAAAGACAGGGTAATGAGAATGGCTTGTTTGTCCTTCTCAGGAAATTCCTCTCCTCCCGCGGCTTCAGATGAGCTCTGGGTTTTGGCAGGACGGGAGGCCCGACAGGAACCGCACCAGCGTCGCTCACAAGGAGAGCTGGAACAAGCCTGTTCGATCTACGCAGACGTGGCTCACGACCACTGAGGCAGCCTGAAAGTCCCGCAGTCGGAGTGAAGAGCCATTAGACAGGGCATGTCATATTTTCACTCACCCACGTCCGTAGCGCCATCAGCCTTGTGTGAGGATCTTCGCTGGTGCCACCGGGGCAGCCCCGGTGCCAGGACAGCTTTACACCTCGCAGGGAAAGCCACGTCCTTGCAGCCGCTGCCCTGCGAAGCCGCCAGGAAACCTCACCTCTTCCAAGGTTTATAACAACACCAGCTTCTGCAAGCGCCACCCATCCTCCTGGCAAACCTACGCCGTGCCAGGGAGAGGCCCACACTGGCCGCGGGGCCGGGGCCGGCGCTGCACGAGGCGCCGCTGGTTTTGCAGGGGGATGCTAGCAACAGCCGGCGCTGGCCCCGGACGCTGCCTGGTGCTGCCAAGGGGTGCGTGATCACGGTGAAAGACCCTTCATGCGCTGAAGGCGCACTTTCCTCGCCTGTTGTTAAATGGAGCCCTGCAGCCCGGCAGGGCTACAGCACCCATGTTCGCCACGCAAGCAAGGCGACCCAGGGCTGTGGACCCCGGCGTGTCATGCAGCGAGCGCGACCCTGGCTCCTGGGTATTCCCCTCAGGACCTGGCCCCGAGAGACCCTAACGAGGTGCAGAGGAGACACGCTTGGACCAGGGCCAGGCGTGCAAACGCACGCGCGAACCTCCCTCATCTGGCTCTGCTGGCCAGATGACCGACCGCGCGCCCTCCCCGCCACGGGCGGGGGGCATCCGCTGGCCGGACCACAGCTACCCTTCACAGCTCTTGGGGCTGGAAGCTCCTGGAAAGGAGGCCTTGACGCTGACGTGACCCAGGATATCGCACTACAAAGGTTTGCGGGCTCCAAAGCGCCTCCTGGGCCTTTCCCGCAAGGTGCAGCAGCTTTGCCAGGGCCCCTCTCCTCCCTCTGCCAGTGACAGTCCTTCTCTACCAAGGAGGACAGCACCTCTCGCAAATGTCCAGCTGCAGAACT
Source organism: Anhinga rufa (assembly GCA_013400875.1). Classification (NCBI taxonomy): domain Eukaryota; kingdom Metazoa; phylum Chordata; class Aves; order Suliformes; family Anhingidae; genus Anhinga; species Anhinga rufa. Next base: position 77,179 of record VZTV01028277.1, read on the forward strand.
GCACCTAGACATCTTTCTGAAGCCCACCACGCTCCTCTTAGAGCTCAGCCCTCTGAACGGGGCAAACAGCCAGACCTCTGCATGCTCTTACTGCACCGGGTTGGGGACCGCTCCTGAGCATCGCTCACGCGGGGATCGCATCGCGTACCACGGGGACACAATTGGAGCACATCCTCAGCTACGGCGGAGATTTCCGCTTCTAACAGCACACACGTACGCACGCAGAGCTTTTGTCTTCTTAAGGTACATCTGGTTTCTCAACTAAAGAAATGAGAGGGAAAAAACGGCTGTGGATAAAACCCGCTGCCTGTCAATGGGAGCAACCCAGGGTCACGCTCGCCTCCTCCTGCTCACTCTTTGGCCCCGTTTCCCCAGGAAAAACGTTTCTGCTGCTGCAGAAAGGCAACCTGAGGAACAGGGTGGGGAGAGCATGCTAATTCTCCTATAAATCAGAGCCGTCCCACACAGTTCCAAGGGGGGGGAAAAATCACATGCAAGAGTTTAATATTGTCATTTCTCCAAATCTGCTGATTAGTTGCAGACTCAGTCTGAAGCATCATTTTGGCAAGTTTTGCTGTCTGGATGCTTAGCGTGCATCTCGAGGACTTACATTTCCCCTGTTTGCTCTTTCTGTCCCTGTGCTACTTAACAGGAACAGGGGCTTTGCTTCCGAAAATACTCCTTCAGGCAAAGATCCTGTAAGAGCCCCACCACCTGCAAGCCCTTGGCACAAGTCGTCCTCCTCACTGCAGAGAGAAGAGGAATGCCTCACTGGGGATGGATAACCTCTTGCTGCTGGAGCTCGTCCACACAAGCGTGTCTCCCAAGGAACGAGCTGTTCCCTGGCAAGCCACATTGATCCGTTTTCCTGGGTAAAACGAGAGAAAGGATGAGAACAAGCCAGCTGTTATGGGGTGACTAGACCTTCTCCTAAGTCATCGCAGGGTGTGAGGGCTCCAGCGGCAAGTCCACACGACTTCAGTGCGCGGAGGGGAAAGCCTGCCAAGGCACTGTGGGCAGCCTGCAGCTCCTGGGCTTGCACGTGCCTTGTCCTGGAGGAGAAATCCGGGAGCTGCCCAAAGAGAGCCCAGTTTTCATGCTTCCACCAAACAAACTTCCAGCAGCGGCTGGTTCCCTTCATCCCAGCGACAAGTCAGTGCAGGGCACAGCACGGCAGCTTTTTGGGTGGTCTCTTCCACATCCTTCATCACTGACAGATGAGACATCTTGGGAAAACCTTGTTATGACATCTGCTTCCAGGCTGTGGAGGGGCACGGACACTGGCAGCTCACCTCCAAGACCCCAAACCCGCCGGCTGTCAGAGGGCACACACCACGGCACGTGGCTGCCCGATGGGTGCGGGAGCACCGCAGCATCCCCCCCTGTTACCCGGCTGCCCACGGGTAGGGTAAATACCGCCGCCAGCCAGTGACAGCAGGCCTTGCAGGAGCTCAGGCAGCCCGAGGAGCACACCTTAATGGTAACCTGCTTCCAGTCAGCCCTCCGCTGCACGCTCCCTTGGGGGGCAAGATGGGCAGAGGATGCACAGCAGCATTCACCTACCCAAAGGTAGCTGTTTGCATCTGTGCTGGCCATCCAGTTCCCCCTGGGCTCACCAGAAGCGGTGCTCAGGAGTGGTTCGTCCCTGAGGTTTACAGCTGGAACAGAGCAGTGGAGCCACCCTGGAGCGTTCGCTCCTCTCTCCGGACGTCAGGGTGGTCCTGGCGGGATGCTGCCACGGTGGAGGGCTGGCCTCAGCCGAGACGGGGCTCCTTTCTGGCCCCTCTAACTCGGCAGCATGACAGACCTCCAAAACATTAACAACTTAAAAATAAATCAAGCAATCAGAAGAATGAAGAGTATTGGTGATAGAAAAAAGCTTTGATTTCTAAGTCAGCTACAAAGCGAGAAGCACCTGGGCGCCAGGCTGGGCGCAAAGCCGGGGGCAGCACCAAGCCAGCCCGTGGCGCACGTCGCTCGGGGGAGAGCCGCGCTGCCGGCACAGCCCGGCAGTCCGTCGGCGTGCTCCTAGGAGCGTCCCCGCGGCGCTAACGCGGAGCTGGCGCTGGCTGAAAAGCCCACGCGCTGCAGCAGAGAAACGTCGAGACCTTTGGCGCTGGGGCAGCCAGACTGGTCCCAGCACCCACGGCAGCCTCTTCCATCCACTTTTGGGCAGACCCTGACCACAGAGATGAGCCTGGAGGACACCGCGTCCCCAAGGGCTTTATCCCTGTCCCCAGCAAGGTCTGAGAGGATGGGTTACATTCAAGGCTGGAGATACCCCTTGACCTTCCTGCCTAAAACCATCCAGCTACAAAAAGGAAGAAACGAGCCTCTACAGAGCTCGCTTAATGAACACATCTTCAAAAATACGGCAGAAATGCATATGGCTTATTTAGGTCTTCAGTGTTTACGTCTTTTAATCCTTTCAAAGCAATTCTTCTACTACTGGATATTACCACGGTTTTCTGTGTGATTGCAGCAGTGTTGAAAATTGTTTAAATATTTTATTAAATCCATCCTGACTGTGACAAGCCAGTTTTTATTCCTGAAGCCATCTAACCATTATCTGCTTGTTTGAGCTGTCCTATTTAAACACTCCAAGACTTTACTCCCCAGTTCAGGCTGTGTCCTTTCCAGCTTAAAAGAACGTGATTTTCAGACATCTTATTAAGTTTGCTACATTTGATGTAAAAATTCCCAAGCTACAGTGAGTCCTGAGCTTATTTGTTTATCTTCCACTACATTTATTTATTCCTTTAAAAAGACAGGGCCAAGCAATGTCTTTTCCTAGGAATTTTACTCTATCGAGTAGTTTCTGCTTTCTTCCAAACCAGCACCAGGAGGTCTAGAGAGGTCGTTTTGTGATGTAGGCACCACCGGCAGCTGCGTGTCCCAAGGGGTGGGAGGGCTGTGGGGAACACACCTCCCCACCTTCCCCACCTCTGAGCCCCTCCATGGGCATGGATTATGGCGTGCTGAAGGAGCCGGAGCCGGCAGCAGCCCCCACAGTCCCTCCCCAGCCACAGTCCACCCACGCCAGCCCCAGAAATCCCCAGGGCTGAACTCGGGAGGAGCTCTGTCCCCACGGGAACCGAGCATCGCCTGCATCCCCGCTTCACTGAGAAACCCCATCTCTTGGAGAAGCAAGCCATTAATAACTCTTCTGTTTTATTCTGCCACAGTTACAAAACCAGGAAAATTGAGGAAAGGGGGCAAAAAAAGAAGGCAGACACCACAGATGTCCTCCTGCTCCTTCAGCCCTAATTCTTCAGCCTTCAGTCCTTTCGGGTTTCTGTCTCTCCCGTGCTGCAGAAGTGACTCCGGGCCCGAGCATCCCTCCAGAGCGATCGCCAGGACACGGCACGGACACGGCTGCGGGGCTGGCTCCCGCCGGCCGCCTCGTGCCCTGGGCACATCACCTTCAGAGGAGCTGCCCAGAGCTCCGGCCAAGCGCCTGTTTATAGCTCAGGGAGCTGCTGTCAGACCTGGACGAGCACTAGGGACTTTGAAAGCTTTTTGAAGCTTCCTGCAGCTCTTTGTGTTCATTGGGGCTGGCTAAGTTTATCATCCTTTCGGGTCATTGTGGCAGAAAGCGCAAGCAGCCTCGGCACGAATGCTGAAAGCCCTCCCTGCGACGGTGCACGGGGACAGCATGCTTGAGACAAGAGTATAACAGAAGGTTTGGCCAAAGCAAATGTTTTCCACAGACGGAAATGAAAATTTCATTTCAATTTTGACCCACTCTAACAGGGGGAAGGGCGGGAATGAACTAGCTGGACTTGGGCAACTGTAACATAACCTCTACAGCTGCAATGGTGAGAAGCAGAAATCATTAATAAAAGACCGATCTCCTGATGCGAGACATCAAAAAGGAATTAAGTGAACTGTGCTTCAGAAGCACCTCTCTCTCCACTGATGAGAAAGGACATCTGATGGATTGGCTTGGATGTAAGCACCTCCAGCACATGTGACTCCAGGCGGGGAAGAGCAAACCCCTCCAAAACCCGTCAAAATTAGCAAAATTTAAGGTAATTTCAAAGTTCTTCCTCCTTCTTAAAAAGACACAGTTAGGAAAATACCCCTGCAGAATGCTTCACTAGGAACAAGGTGGTAACCTTCAAAATCAAGTGGTTTACCACATGCCTTCTCCATTCCAGCTCTCCCTGAGCCCTGGGCACTGGAGCATGCGGCCACAGCACCCCAGCAAGCATCTGTCCCCTTCCTTGCCTGTCATGCAGGCAATAAGATGACAAACCTGACAGCTTGCTAGAAAACTGGCTTCATTTAACCAGAAAAGCAACAGCCTGATGATTTTTCTTTATCGCTCTCTGGAGGTTGTGAGGGAAGAAGCTCCTTTCACCTCTCAGATACTGCTGCGGGTCCCCCCCATCGGAGACGGAGGATGTGTGTGCTGGCAGCAATGCAGATCCCTTCCTGAGATACCCAGTGCTCTAAAGACACCTGAGGTGACCAAATCCTGCTTTGCAGGGCGTGCTAGATCTCCTAGGGTCTGCGAGACCCCGGCGCGGTGGAAGGCTTACACGGTCCCGCACCCAGAGAGCTGCGCCGGCAGCCAGAGCCAGACCGGGGAGAAACCCACCCGACACCTGGGTCGGGGTTAGGCAGAAGTGACACACGCAACCCTTGGAAGGCAGAGACTTCAAAGGGCTTGCAACAAATCACAGCCTATAACGTGGATTAACAACCTCAGACATGGAGAAAGGGTCAGAAACCAGGACACACCAAGCATGCGGAGGACCCCTTTTGAATGCAAAGGAATAACTAGAGGGCAAAGCTAACAACAGCACAGCTCGACAATAGATCAGACCATGAGAAAACAGTTCCTGCAAAGCCACTCTGCTTTACAGCCGAGGAAGGACTGTCAGACATGAAATAGGAGTGGGATTGTAGCTAGCAGTACCCTGTTTCCATTGGCTTTGAAGCCAAAAGTGAACAAAACTCCTTTCAAAGTATAAAAGATAGACAGCACAGCTTCATTCCTATAAATATGTATATCCTCATGGAATAAACGAGTGGTGGAACAGAAGATGCATCCTTTGAAGGATTTATATGAATCCGTGGTAGACAAAGACAAAGAACAACATAAAAGTTGCCCTTAGAAGCTGCCCTGAAAAGGAAGGGAAGGGAAGGTGGGTGGAGACCAACTCCAGCGAACATGAGTCTTCTTGGGTTCACTAATGATAGTACAATTATGTTAACTACTCTTGCTGCAGATAATGGTACGGCTATGAAGAGCCCTTAAGAATATTCCTACGGGTATGTGAGAATCTCACGCGCAGATGGGGTTTCCAGGAAAAAAAGCCCGACAAATACTGATCTGAGGGGCACCCAGGGAGTGGCAGACAAGCAGGAGACTAAGCGTCACTGATAATGTTTGGGATCAATTATTAAAGATAAAAGAGGACAAGCTAACTAAAAGAGCGTCAACAAACATTTTTGCCATTAAGGTTTCCTAAGAAAACAAATTAAGATCATAAACATCCTTGAACATGAAACACTAAAATGAATTTGGACTATGAAGAAGAACAACGTGGAGGAGATTTAAGGAGGAGCTGAGGAAGTCTACGGAAGGGCAAAGGCAGTCAGCGAAGAGGGATCCCAACGGCTTCAGCGGGCCGGCGGCGCGGGCAGGGCGGCGCAGAGGGCCTGGGCTGAGCACCCCGCAGGAGTCTGTCCCTGCAGCAGTCACACTTGTGACGGAGCAGAGGGAAACGCAACCACAGTGAAAGGCATAACCGTCGTGGAAGACACGGAAGTTTTAGCGGAAGAAGAGGTAGGAAGTCCTCGTGTGAATTACGAGCGATAGGGAGAACGTGCCCCTGAGAAACAAACCAAAACAAAGCAGCGGTACGGGTTGTTAGAGCAGCACCACCGTGATCAATTAGCAACTTTTAAATGCGCTTGGAGCACCGAAGCTCCAAGTCAGGCAGAGACCCAGCTCCACCTCGCGAGCTACTCCCTCTTGTGGGGTCTCCCTTCTGCCCGGGGCTCAGCGCTCCCGCCGGCAGCTCCACCAGCAGTGCTTCGGGGTCGGTGAACCACGAGGGTTCTCTCAAAAGGCTCAAACGCTTTGCTGGTCATTTCCCGAGCTGCTCTGATTGAAGACACCCTTCACTCCTCACCTTCTGAAGCTCTCAGTGTGATTCACGACCGAGAAAGCTTCATCAGTCAAAGGCTCACCTGCATTTACTCTCTCGAAATTGGAGAATACAGTTACATGGGAAGAAGAGTTATTAGTATACCTATTTCATTTTCATGGCTGAATGATAAACAGCACAGTGCCTGCGATTCCTTCCTCACTAAAAGTTGTAATAAGGAAGTATATAAAACCACAGCGGACTGTATCAGCTCTTGTCAGTATTTTAAACACGGCCTGACAGCTGAAGCGACCGTGTGATGCATCCTAAGGAGCCACGAAATCATCCAGCGGGCCATGTGCCACACAAGGCTCGGTGCAGGGCTCGAGTTGTGAAGCGTCTGGTGGCCTTTCCACGTTAACGATACCATCTGAAGAGCTTACCCACCCAATCTGAGGCTGCAAAAAGGAAATTTGGAATTTGGCACATAATTTACGCAAATTCATGTTTGCGCTTAATAAACAATCAAGCTTCTGCTGCAGAAATGAAGAGATGAAATTCAATGAGTATTCAGAAAGTTTAGGAAAGTGCTAGAGAGAAATTCATGGAAGATTCATACATTTCCGAGGAACATCTGGTTTCCATTCAACAATAAAAAAGACGCTTTGTGATCTTCACCAGATAGATAACGGTTTTATCAAAGATTCACTAATTACTTCATTCAACTTCTATCACACCTCCCAAACCAAATTAGCAAAATGCAAGCAAAAAATAATGAAAAACTGCAAGGAAGGTACCTGTTATACCCACTTCTCCTTGCTGCCTGGTCTGCATATCAATATTTAGATTCAGCTGTTCCAAAACTGAATATGAAATGCATGAAATGAATTAGAAGTAGAATTCACGCCTAAACACCGGGGAGATATGTTTTGAATTACAAATACAAAATTAGCTTGAAAGTGAAACTAAAGCTCCTGCATTTCAAATTATTGCAGAAAATGTACTGAATTCTGCAGAGATCAGAAACATACAGCATTGGAGGTCGATGACAAATGACGGGGGAGAATCAATTCAAGGGGAGCTTGACTTGTGTTATGGCCACGACCCAGAGTTTAGCTTTACTAAGCCAAAACACTGCAGAACATGATTTTAATCTAAAATATTAACTGGTGGTAAAATGCATAAATTGAACCTGCAGATGGCTCATCCTCTAGACTGCCTGCTAGTCCCACCGTGTGCATTTGTTTGGTCTCTCACCCTCCTTGCAGTGGTAGCTTTTACTGTCTTCACCGTCACCTGACATCTATCCACCATGGCATGGGCTCCCAACTCTTTTCCCTACGGGTCATTCCTGCCAGTTCCTCTGGCCAGGAGCTCAATACAGGCAGAGCCTGGTACAGGCAGAGCTACCTCGAACATCAGACGGGTCCGTGCTCGAAGGAGCGAAGGCTGGAGGAGGACAGCAGGATGAGGGTTTAGAGGCAGGACAGCGCTGGGAAGGGTCACGAGCGCTTGGTGCCCCCGACCCAGGACGGGGAGAGCGGCAGGCTCACGCCCAGGGGAAGAGCTCAGTGAGAAACCCAAAAGGAAGGAAACCCCCCTGCCTGCACCAGGGGAAGGAGAAGGTCCCAGTGGAGCTCCCGGATCTTCTCTGCTCACCCGACCATGAAGCAGAGGCAGCTCTGGCACTGCATGCGCTGCCGACCCCCCGCTCCTGCCACAGACCCCTATTTCCAGGCTGATCCAAGGGGCTACTGATGGCTTGGCTGGGGCCCCCCATCGCATCCCACCCCCAGCCCCAACCCAGCGGTGGAACGGGGCTGAGCGACAAGGAAAGCCCAGTGGGCTTGGAGCCCCGCTTTGGTCCCCAGGCTGCAGTGCCACGCAGACAGCTCCCTCCGGGCGGGAGTCTGGAGGACGGCTCTAACCCGCAGCAAGTCCCCGAAACCCTCTGCCCACAGCAAAGCCCCACCGCAGACGCTGTTAGGTAGAGAAGGGCTGTCATACAGGTACCGTGAGGCAGAGGCTGCCCGCTCTGGGGCTGCAACACCCATCTCTAGGGCTGCAACACCCATCCCACCTCTGGGGCACGTCCCGCCGATGGGGACCGGAGCTCAGCATCTCCGAGCTCGGCAGTCAGAAGCACCAGAACAACCTGCCCAAGGGAGCACCCTCCTGGCACCCGCTCACGACAGGCCAGAGCCCGTCCCACCACAGGGCAGGAGAGACATCGCCAGAGCTGTTTAAATATTTACTCCTCCAGCCCCGAGCTGCTCCTGCCCCCCCGTTTCTCACACCCGCTCCCTCTTTCAGGGTCTCATGCTGGAGAGGGGGCACCAAGACGGCTGCAAATGAATGATAATGAAATACAGAGCCTACTATTTGGTGCCTTCCCTCTCCCAGCGTGCCCTAAAAAACTCAGCTCCCAGCTCCGAGGATCAAACAAGACGATCAAACGCTCCAGCAGCTGGTTTTTAATTCCCCATTGCTCCAACTCCTGCGCACGCCCAAGAGCCTTTTTTTTCCTTCCTTCCCCGCCGTCTCTGCAGCAGAAGTAACAGCAGTTTGCAGCCACGGGAGCAGAGCAGGCTGAGGCATGAACAGCAGGCGTGAGAAAGTCAGAAATCAAATGCGCCTCTTTACCTGCCCCTATACTGAAGGATTTGTCTCAGTTTAAAACCTTCTCTGGGAGTCGGACGGGTGGGCAGCGTGGATGGGCTGGCCCCAGGCAGTGGACAGAGATGCTTGTGGGACCTGGCTCTCAGGTCCTCATCATCCAGATGAGGATATCTGCTTGCAGGGGAGAGAAAACCCAGGGTTTCCCCAGGCGCCCTCCTGGCATGTGGCTTCCCAAGAGGTAAAGCCGCAGGAGATGTGCACAGGGCAGGGAACAGGACTGGAAGGTTCGTAGGGTCTTGCAATGAGCACTGCAGGGACCTGGGCGTCTGTGCCCACTGCAGCCGGGCACCGCTCCCGTGGCACGTCAGCGCCGGAGAAGCCACGGGGGGAAAGGCTAGACACCTGCCTTGAGATTTAGACCATTATTTTAGTCACAAAGTAGATGTACAGGCACCTCGCTCCACATTTAGATTTGCAAAACCCTATTTTTAGCAATGGGGGAGGATCTTCAAAAATGGCAGGTGGTGATAAACCCCCCTGATGGAAGGCAAGCAGGAGCCCTCACCGGCTTCAAACGCCGGTGTTTGCCTTGCCTGTCCCCCCAAGGAAACAACCGGCGTGGGGAGGATGGTCTCTGCTTCACTCAGCCTGGCCATCAAACGCAAACACCAGCTCCTGAGCCAGCGATTCGGTGGGAGAGACAGAAAACCCTTGCGCTGCTGGCAGGCAGTGCTGTAGGACAAGAGACGGAAAAGCTTCCTCAAAGTCAGGTTCCCTGCACTTCAACTATACTTCTCCTCAAATTTGGAATATTTAAGCTCTTGGCAGAGGGAGAAGGGGCGACAAAAGACCAGAGAAGCTCCTACAGACCCCAGAGCCAAGACCTACTTACTTTATTTTGGGGGGCAGGGTTTTCCAAGGGTTCCCTCCCTCCTGAGGGAGAGCCTGATGGACAGGGGACCCCAAAACTGGGGAAGATTTCACAGGGAAACATCCCTAGGAGAGTTGCACCACTTGGTGGCATCATCCTCAAAAGCTTGGGCGAGTGGGGACAGTTTGCCTAATGGGTGTTGCAGCGATTAGAAGCATCAAATTATCTTCCGCAGCACACAACAAATAACACTAATGGTAGGGATAATGTCAAGCAGAATTACATTGGATTTTAAACAGCACTGATAGCACATGTTAAGCAGACATATAATTAGCACTGTGGCGCCTTGATAATATTAATAACATAGCTAATTATACTGATATAAATAGCAAGATTAATTGTCACAAAACATCAGTATCAGCCTTTGAAAGGCATCCCCAAACCTTGCCACTGTTTGTCAGCACTTGGGCACGGGGACCATAGGAGACATCAGCAAAACATTCCCGAGGGCTTGCTTTACCCCTCGCCGAGGGCTTGGCTCGTCCCTCGCGAGGCTCCTTCCCACCCAGGATGGCAGCAGCTCCCCTCGGCACCGCTCCGGCACACGTGCCCACCCCATGCAGCACAGAGGCGGCTTTGGGCGAGCGAGGCCGGGGCACGTCTGTGCCCCTGGAGCTGGGGCTGCTCACGGACAGGCCACCGGCCGAGCAGCCGGCCGTCCCCTCGGAGCCCCGTGGCGCTCGGGGAGCCCCGTGGTGCTCAGGGAGCCCCGTGGCGCTTGGGGAGCCCCGGCTGGGCACGGGCACCTGCCCCAGCCCTGCACCGGCAGCGCCCGGCTCCGACGGAGGGAGCCGGTGCGGAGCAGGCAACAGCGGCAGCGGGGCGAAGCCCAGCGCCGAGCGACGCAAAGCGCCCACGATCAAGAACATGCCTGAACACCCCTGAGGACAGCCGGGACGTCCTTGGAGCCTCTGTCCCCGTCCAGCCCCTGCAGTCTTGTTTGCTTTAGATTTGCATCGCTCTACTGAACGCCTTGTCTGAAGGAAATAAATCCAGCTACTCTCCCTTCTAATAACCTGAAGACAAACGAAGAGAGGCGTTGTAAGCCATTGCAGGAAAACGTTTTTGCATCGGGGGATTAGCTACGTTCTTCTTCATGGGAGCAAAAAGAGACCCTGAGGCTGATTTAGAAACCCGGATGCCAGCGCTGTGCAAAGGTGGGACGGTGACAAACGGGAACGATGAAGCACAGCGTGCCCTTTGGGAGACTTAACCTCTCATCTGCAGTCGCCTCCTGCCATTAGGCTGCTTCGTTAAGCGGAGGGCTGGCAGGGAGCGCAGCACCGCTACCAGCAAAGGACGGGCTGGAGGGCGACCATCACAGCATAAGGTCTCTCCTCCTCACCACTCTTTGTGGAAGAACAAATTTGGACAGAAACACTGGGATGAGCTGGGCAGAAGGGGCACAAATGTAAAGCCCGTGAAGGCCGCTCTGAACAACTGCCTCCCAAACTCCCGCTTCGTGCGGGACTTGCCTGCGCCAAACCTTTCCACCTCTCTGGCACCAGCACTTGAAAGCCCCCAGGGGCCCGTTCAAGACAGCCACGTTTAGACGGGCTGTTCCGCATTTCACGGGGCACTTTCCCTGAATTTCTCCCCATCTCGCTCCAAGCCACGCCGTGGGGAGAAGGAGCCGTTCAGCTGTGCTGGCTCTGAGGATGCTCCAGGCTTCCCCTTCGCAGCACCTGGCTGCGGGGGCAGAAGCCGGAGCCATGGGAAAGCCGAGCGCCAGCGCTGGGCTTGCTCCCCCGCTCCCATCCACGTCAGCCAGCCCAGCAAAGCTTTTGCTGGCAGAGCGCATCGCGTGTGTTGCCGAAGTGTGAAGAAGGACGCAAACCCTCAGGTTTCTCTTGGAAGCAGATACAACGCGCCAACCAACAGCCCGGGATGGGGCTTATTTTGGCTGATATGTTGCTTATGTTAAGCCAGGGTGAGACTGTTAAAACCGGAGTTGGAGATGTTGAGATAGACGCACACCAGTACAAACTCAGCCTCAGGGTAAATGCATCGACTTCAGCAGGGTTATGCTTTGAGAAGACTTTAACTCCTTGTGCAGACGCGAGCACCAGAAAGTCCCATTCCTTCTGCCTGCTTTTTCCCTTCATTGCTGGAAAAGCAAACAAAATGCCTAAGCCCACCAAAAAGTCACCTGGAACATCACTAAGCAATGGGACAGACAGCGCTTTTGGAGTTTCTTCTGCGGCCAGAGCCTTGGCGCTGCTCGGGGACCCCCTTTTCCCCTGCAGCGTGCGGGACGCTACAGCGGACTTTGTCAGCGATGGGCAGGGGACGCCGCGCTTGCAAAGCTTGTGCCTCCGACAGTCCCATGACACCCGCCCGCACCGCGGCTGCCGCAGAGATCCCGGGCAAGCAAGCCCACCGGCAGCACCGCGGGGGCAAGCGAAGCCTGCGCGCTTCCTCCAGCACAGCCAGGGCGCTGCGGGGATGACTGCGAGGGGTCGAGCCCCGGGCCGGCGCGGCGGGGCCGAGCCTGCAGCCTCCTCCTGCGCGTCTCTGCACGCTCCCCCGGGCTGCCCCGGCCAAACGCAAGCGCCAGCCCGGGCCGCCGAGAGCCTGTTTTTTCAGCTTATCCGGCAGATCTCAGGCACCAGCCCCGCAGATTATGCAAGCTCCGATGTCTTACAGCAACAGGCACGAGGGAAGACGTCTGAACAGGTTTTCCTTCCTGGATAACACAGCCCTGCCCGCTGCAAGCTGCCCTCCCCAGCCGGCGCTGCCCGCTGCTCGAGGGCCGCGGACTTGGCGTGGCAGATGACCCAAAGCGCCTGAAGACCGCGTGTTTGGGCAGCCCAGCTAAAGCGACTGTGTGCCCAGCCCTGCCTCCAGCCAGCCCCTGCAGCCCTGCCGATCCCTCCAAAATCAGGACCCCACGCCAGCTGGGACGCCTGGGCAGCGCCGAGCGCCCCGGAGCCCCCCACCGCACTCCGTCCTGCTGGACGGACTCTGCTGAAGCCTCTCCCGGGGCCACCTGGAGGAGAAAGGCCAAGAAACGACCAGACAGACTTTTCAGAAAGTTACAACATCTGGAAATGCAGAGGGGAGGGACCGCCGGAGCCTTCAAGCCAAGCACAAGGGTAACCGCTCATGCCAAAACCTGTTTCAGCTGCTTTAAACTTGGCTAAGACTTCGCCCAAGGAAGTGTAAAGCTCCCGTCAGTCCTTGTTCCCTCCTCGAGAAAAAAAATGTCTGTTTCTGATAATGAGAAAAGGAAAAATTCTCTTTCCTCCTCCACGCTAGGAGGGAAACCCTAAAACTTCAGTTATTTCCCCAGAAAAATCAAGGGATCGGTGCTCCCGGTCAAGGTTGAAGTTTGGAGGGCAGGATTATCTGTTATTCTGGAAAAAGCCCGAACGTACCAAAGCGATGAGCTGCTGTGAGGTTTTGGTGCATCCCCCAGGGGTTTTTGGCAAGGTGACCCAGAGTCCCCGTCTCTCAAGCCCAGCAGCCCAGGCTTCGCCGTCCCAGTGCCACTGCTGGCCTCGCCCCAGTCCCCCTCGGCTCTCCCTTCTCCTTTCCAGCTCCCTGCCCGCCTCTGCTCAAACCAGGCAGCGGGCAGCAGCAGGTCGGCGAGGGGCAGCGCAGCAGGGTGCAGGGCCTGCCGGGGCACGGACCGCGGGCGCAGCACCAGGACTGCCCAGCGAACGGGACCTGGAGAGGTTGTGGCTGCTGGGACCGTAGCCATCTCCATGGCACTTCTGCAAAAGCTCAGGGCTGGAGCGGGACAGCAGCAGAAGGCCTGCGAGACACAGGACCAAGTGAAACTCGTCTTTGCAAAGCAGGGGGCTTGTCTGTAGAAGCAGCATCGGGATTTATTTTACTTGTAGTCATAACTGCCTGTGATGACCTCTGTCTTCCTCCAGGCCTGTTCTCCGATACAGCCAAATCATTTTGCAAGAAAACACGGAAACACAAAAAAAAACAACCCCAAAACCCAAACCGCAGAAATCAAAAAGCCCACACCCAATTTCAGCCTTTTACGCTGGAAAAGTTCACCCTGAAGAGTGGTGATTTGGCGAAGTTATGAAAACGCCATCTAACAAAAGAAAGAAGCAGCGTTAGCCACGCGCCCAGCAGCGTGCGCTGCTGAAAGGGGAGATGCCGCCCGTACGATGTACGGCTCTAACAGAGTACGGCGGACAGTGCCGCGGCTTCAGACGAAGCTGCTGCAGCTGTGCAACACAGAGGAGTGTTAACCGAGTAGCAGGTGAGCCCCCGGAATAAACACAAACCGAATCCCCGGGCTTGGACCTGCAGCTGGGCTGACATAACATATTAGTGCAGCAAACATATCTTAAACTGAGTCATAGAAGCCCTCTGGAAAGCGCCTCGCTGCTACGTGCAGCACCCGCTTTGGGAAGCACGAAGCCTCAGCGAGTTCAGAACAGAAAAACCTGCAGCATTTCACGTGCGGCGGAGGTGGCTCCGAAGGAAGGCGGCCGATGCAAACCCGCCGGCAGCATTCATCCCCTGTACAAAGCCGTCCGCCGTGCTGCATCTAAGCCAGCGCCAGCCTTTCGCAGCCTCTGCTGCACGACGCGGCAGCGCTCTGCGCCGAAACGGGATTAAGCATTGCACTCCTTTACTCGCCTCCCTCCTACCGCCAGCCCATACACTTGATAACCATCAGCCGAGCGTCCCCCAAATCATAAGGTTTACAGAAACCTGGTGTTGCTCTTATCTGCTTCCTGCCTTTTGAATCTTTAAAGGTCACAAAGCCGCGTATTTAAAAAGCAAGCTGAGCTTCTCCTACAGCCCCAGAATTCCCATGGCTGCAGACTTAAGAATAATGCAGATGCTCAGAAACGCGGGGAGCGGAGCATGATCCAGCAGACCTCCTGCCTGGGGGAGAGCCCCCCATCACCCACCAGATCATTCCCAACCGTGCTGTTTCGGGTGCCACAGCTGGGTGTCACGATGCCTTGCAACCCTGCTTCTGGGCACTACGGGCAACGTGCCCACCAAAAAGCACAGCTGAGCCCGGAGAGCCGCTGCAGACCTGCTCTGCTCCGCACCCAAACCCCCTCACTGGCCGCGATGAGCAGCAGCGGTTCAGGCACAGCTTCCCCCCCGCAGCACCCAGGGAGCGCCCAGGGCACGCAACAGGTCGCACCTCAAGCCTGCCCAGGTCCGGCTTCCAGCCGGTGGGCAGCAGAAAGCCGCGTGAGGGTTTCTGACCTAAGCGCGGCCGCAGCAGGACCCTCGCAGCCCGGCCCCAACCACTGCAGCACCCTCCCGCCGGGTGCCCGCCGGCTGCGGAGCCAGCTGCCACGCTCCTTGGCTGCAAGGAGCACAACAAACGAGTGAATCAAGCTCATTCTGCAGGACGCAGCAACTCCACAATGTACTATTTTTATTGCCCAAGGAGCTGGTGGCTTCGAGAACAATGTTTTTCCAACACGGGCTGCCTCCTATCATTTAAATGAAAAACAGGCCTTGGTGGAAACTAACACAAAGGGAAAGAAAGCAACAGCACCTTCCTTTGGTTTTGCTGAACTGACACGTAGCTGCACTTGGCGGCATTCAAACCACAGCTCGGCAAGGCGGAGGGGGAGCACATGCTTATCTCCCTGCCGTGTTTATACACGGGCGATGATCAGCAGCTTGGCAGCCGCGGCAAGCACCCTGCGGCAAGCCGGCACCCCCAAACGGGGCTTCGGGAGCGATGGGGAGGGAGGAGCGCTCCCAGCACCAGCCAGCAGCACGCTGGGACGGGAGGTCCAGCCGGCCCCCGCGAGCAGAAAAAAAGGGTTCGTTAGGTTTTGCTTTTAGCTTCTGGGCCCAGCCGCAGGCCCTGCCCCGGGGTACCGCAGATCCCGGCTGCCGGCGGCTCCTACCGTGCTTTCGAGCAGCGCCGTGGCTTCCAGCTGCCCCCGGTGATGGGGCCCTGCCCAGCTCGGCGGGAGAGTCCCCCCAAGGAGCAGAAGCAGCCTCTGTGCATTTTAATCGATGGGAAAAGCCTCCAGATAAGGCTTACACGGCCAACAGCTCTGCTGTTCCTCTCACCTACATCCCCGATGCAATATCAGCATTACCCCTCGCTGCAAACCTTGCCTTGCTTTACCCCCGAGACAGGCAGGCTGCCCTCCAGCACTCGCTCGTGAAGGTTTCCCTTCAGCCAGGCCTACCTTGCCAAAGTAATTCTTTCAAAAATGGTCTTCCGAGCGCTCTAGCAAACCGCAGAGAGCTGCCACCAGCAGCAAAGCGTTCACTCGCAAGCCCAACACCCCGCCGTGAAAGGCTGGGGCGGGCGTCGCACCAAAGCCCCTTGCCGGCAGCTGCTTTCTGCTTGGCTGCTGGCGCCGAAGTCCCTGCGAGGCTGGGGTCGGACAGCTTATTGTTTCCCATCGCCATTTAGACCCCGAAGTCAGGCTGATTATCTCTCGGAGACGCTCTGAGGCAGAAAGGCAACAGAGCCGCTTTCTGGCACAGCTGGCAAAGGGGAGACCGAAGCATCGCAGGCAGGGGCCCCGGGGCCACCCGCTCACCCTCGGGGTGGGCTGCCGAGGGGCGCAGTGCCAGCATCGCTCCCTCCTCACACACTCAAACCCTCTCCCCACGCTTGAGGTTTTCCAGCATGGACCGAGCGGTGCTTTGAGCCTCGGGCAGCCAGCTTTTTGCCTTGCGAGAGCTGAAGCTCAAACACCCCAGGGGCCGGGAAGCTGCTGCACCGCCGAGCCGGAGCGAGCATCCCTTGGGTGCGGCAGTGAGACCAGAAGCTTTCGTCGGGCGTGCGGCATCCCCGCAGGCAGCTCCCTGCCCCAGCAGCAGAAAGCCAGGGGCTGCCAAGCCCAGGCATTCAGCCTTGGTGAGTCAGAGCCCGAGTGAGTCACGAGACCAGCTGGAAAATCCCAAGAGTTTCACAAAATAAATAAATACCTCGTGGGTACTCTTTATTTGCCTCCTAGCTCCTTTTGCAAGCCTTTGGAGTGGATGTAAGCTAGCTTTTGAGCTCCTCTCCAAAGTCTCAGAATAACACACAAACCAGCCCTGCGCTGCTTTGTTTCACATGAAAGCTGAGGCTCTCGCACCCAAGGGTGGGCTTTCCAAAAGCCCCAGGCAACTGGGACCAGGAAGGCTGGGTGGAGTGTCACCTGGCTTCGGCAGGCAGCAGCTGGGCATCAGCGGCGCAGGGAGCTGCCCCAGAGCATCCCAGCTCCCTGGGTCTCGGGCTTGCTCCCGAACCACGACGGGCGTGGAACGGGGGGCCAGCAAGCCCGAAAGCTCCTGCAGCAGCTCCCGGAGGAAGGTCAGCAGCAGAGCAATGACTTGGGAGGACCTGCACATGGGAGGAATACGGGGAGTTCCCACAGCCAGCAAAATCGCAGCCTTGCCTCCGTCCGCACCCTTTGCCCGGGTGCCAGGAGCCCCTCCGTCATCAGCCAAGGCACCCGAGACGTTTTCTGAGCAGACCCGCGCGCAGTTATAATGAAACACTGGCACAGAAAACCCGCTCCCCGAGCCCCCTCCCTCTCGAGCAGCTTCTTTCCTGCACATTCACCGAAGGGTCAGAAGACTCTTTCAAAATTTAGCAGTGTCAAGGCACAAAAATAAAACCACCACATTGATCTTCCTGGCAGAGCCCTCCACAAAGAAGGTTACTCAGAAAACCTTTATCTAGTTTTCTTTTCTTGCCTTTATTTTTTTTCCCCGTCCCCTCATCTTTCTTTAAAAGCTAATCTTTGCTAACGGGAACTTTTTGTTCCCTCTGACACTGCTAATATATGTGTTGGCAAGCATGCCTGCGAGCATACATCTTCTGTAAGAGGCCTCGTCACAGGCTTTGAAACCAGACCAATTAGCATTTTATTTTTATTTTTCGATTGCAATGTCCTACAACAGTTTAAAAAGCAGTTATTCAGCACTAAATAACTCTCAAATCCAGATATTATTACAGGTGTGAGGATCTTTTTGCTTACCCAAGAATTATCCAAGGTTAAACAAAGCTCAGCATTGGATAACTTGAAAGATAAACTCCCTGGCTGGGCATGACTCGGTTTTAAATTATTTCAAAAGCCGTCACTTTTATTACTCTCTATTCTCCTTGCTTTTCCCCGCTTTCCCTGTGCCTCAGCCCAGCAGTGAATCAAGCTGGGCGCCCAGGCCGACCTCTCCGGCAGGACCGCCAGCAAACGCTCATCGCCAGATGAGGAAAGCCCCTGAAGTGTACAAACCCATCTGCCATTGCCACATCACCCCGAAAACAATCCATAAGCTCTACAGACAGTAATTACAGTGATTTTAGACTTAACAGCCTCTCCACACAACCCCAGCAGTGGATGTGCCACTACCACGGCGATGCTCGGAAGGAACTGCCCTTCGACCATGCTAAAACCAGCAAAGCCTTTCCCAGCCCAGGGGCTTTGCTGGGCTGAGCCATGTTCCGGCAGCCCGTCCTGCCCCGCGGCCAGAGCCCGTGCCACGGGAGGCTCTTCCCAGCACGGCGGGGAATTTGACAAGACCTGCTGGGGAAGCCGCTGTGACCCAATTGCCCAGTGAGAGGGAAACCTTGGGGCTCTCCCTCTCGGCTTATCTGGGTTTTGGCTCCGTGCACAGAGCCCAGCTAGAGCTGCGGAAGAGCTCTTCCCTCCCGCAGGCATCCAGGACCTGCTGCCTGCCCCCATGCCCTCCCCTCTGCAACAAGCCATACCCAGGGGTACGGCAGCACCCATCTTCAGGAACTTCCCACCAGATCCATAAGCCTAGAAGCCAACAGACACCCGCAGCTTTGCTGCGTTAACCTCCAGCTCCGGCACCGCGCTGAGCGGCCCCGGTGGGTGGCACAGCCAGCACTACCTTCTCCTTGCAGCTCCATACAAGCTTTCCATCCATGGAGGCTTCGCGCTTTAAAAACATTACCCCACTAAAAAAACAAACAAACAAACAAACCAAAAACAAACAAACCAAAACCCGCAGAGGTTCCAGAGTGGGGGGTTTGGCATAATAAGGATTTAATGGAAGCACACAGGGGTCGGCTTCAGCTTCTGCCTTCCCCGCTCTGCTCTCTGCGAGCAGCCAGCAGTCCCAGCCGACGTTCCCACAGGCTCTGGTGCAGCACAGATTCAGGCACCAAATCATGCCCAGATCCTGATACAAACTAATATTTAATTCTCTCTGCTTCACCTTCCGCACCAGCAAAGTCCCAGCAAGCCTGCAAGAATTGCTTGCAGCGGTTGGACGCTGCCAGGCGAAGTCCCTTGCTGGAGCTGGGCGAGACCGGCTGCGCGCAGGAGGAGCGGGAGGCACACCGTGGATTCGTACGGGCACGCGCTGGCCTCGGAAGGCTTTGATTCACCCTTTCCTGCCCCATTTTAGACAGAAAAAAAAAAGGACAAGTAACATCCCCCTCCCTCCCAATACCACACATGGCCCATCTGTTACAGGAACACTGTTCTGAGAGGGGTCGCGGCACGCTGCGGCGCGCTGCCTGCATGCTCACCTCTGCTCCAGCCATGAGCAGAGAGGAAATAAGGGAGAGGTTTCTTGCACTTCGGTAAATAAAGCTTCAAAACAGGTCCAAGCCTTGCATCCTATGGGAAAGCTCCCTCCCGCCACAGTGACAGCTCAGGCTGTAGCCCCCCCATTTCTAACCCACCGCCAAATCATGCCCACACGTCGCTGCTGAGCAGCGGGTTTGGTCTGCTCGCCTCAACACCGAGGGAATGCCTCCCCAGCCCCAGACTGCACCCCGCGTCCCCCCCATCCTCGCCGCTCCCAGAAAACACCTTCATCCCTTAATTATACGAGATACTCTGCATCACCTGGTTATTGAGGCAAACTCAGGTAGGGAAAGGACCCCTAAGCTGTTTTTAAAGGGTCCATTGCAAATGCAGATGAATTCGGGCTAAGGACACCAACTCATTCATAAGCGCCCAGGAACTGTTGCACGTCCCAGCAGCAATTCTCCACGGGACGTGTCCTCCACCCAGGAGAGATGTTCGGCTTCTCCCAGCAAGGGCACGTGCTGCTCCAACAAGCTTCGTGGCAAAGCCCGTTGGTAAAAGAGGAAAAAAAGAAGATGAAAAAGCAGGTGGTTCTAGACCTGGATCATGACTGCACTGCTTTGGGTGGGATATTCTGCTACATTTCAAAAAATAACTGCATATTCATGCGAAAACCCCATGTCGTCCTGCTCGCTCAGGCCGCCCCATGGTGAAGCAGCTCTGCTCAAACCTGAGTTTTGAGGAAAGGCGGGGGGAAACCCAGCCTGGCCCACGCCATCCGAGCCGGGGACCGGAGGGGCTGGGGAAAGCTTGCTCCTACCGTCGTGCTGCCAAGCGCCTTCCGAACGGGACGGCGGGGAAGATGGATGGGAAAGGGGTGGTTCCCACGCCAGCTTTCCATCTTCCTTTCCCAGGGCTCTGGTCCAATACAAAAGTGGCTTTGATAATGCTGCTGTATTAAAAACGCATGGCTTCCTTTGTCGGGACACCACCGAGCAACGCTAGAGCAGAGGAGCTGGTTTCATTGATAATTTATGAGACCATTTATTTCAATGATGCGCTTGAGCGCAACACCTCACTGGGGCTGCCTGTTACCAGCAGGCTGAAGCAGCTCTAGGACTCATTCAAACCTGCAGCAAAGGAGAACACATGGAAATAAGAGCTGCAAAGGAGCAGGGAGATGAGAGGAAGGCAGCATGGGCAGGCTCTGACATGCCAAAACGGGACATTTCAACGGCTTATTGGAAAGGCTGGCCCACACTGGCTTTCAGGGGGATGGTTTGGGTTCCCATGTGAGGAGCCCACTGACCCCCAAGCACGTGTGTCCTCCAGCAAATTCCCCCCGGCATGCACAGAGATGCTCTAATGGAAATCCCTCTTAGCAAGTGATACAAATTCAGCATAGCAAAACCCCATGCTCAGAGTTTTGACCCAAAGGCATCATCCACTTTGTGCTCCATCAGAGTGGTGTCATCAAGCCAATGTTTGCCACCACCCCAGAAGTCGTGACCCAAGGGAGAGCTGATCCAGCACCTCTTTGAGCAGAAATAACCATTTTCATTTCCATCTGCCAAGGGATGATAGCTTCTGCTTAAGGATGCTCCTCTCCGAAGCCCAAAAAAAGCCCAGAGGGAGAGCCTGGGCCCAAAATAACTCACACAGCAATGCACGTGCACCTCCTGACTTTTGGCTATGACTCAACCAAGCAACGCACCCAAAGCGGCTCCGGGGCAGTCTGGCATGCGCCGCGGTGAAGGAGAGGCAGAGCCAGGCGCCTGGCAATAACCCAAATGAAAATCCACCCTGAAACCACCTCCCGGGCAGCGCAAACAGTGACCTGGCTGGCGGCGAGAGCCGCCCCACGGACGCGCTGCTTCGCCTTTTCATCTACTCTTCCCTCCACCCGGAAAACGGAGCCGCCCCAATTTCCTCGGAGCCCATTTTGGGGGATGTTCAAAGCGCTGCACGTGGGTGAAGACGCTCTCTCCAGCAGCACCGGGCTGGCAACAGCAGCGATTTTCATTTAGATCCAGGACAGCTTCAGGAAAAGCCACCCCACCCCAGGAATAAGGAGGAGAGACCGAGAAGAGCCTCACCCCCCCTTGTCATGCCTGCGAACCACGCAAGAGAGCACTTAATATTAAAAGAAGCAAAGATACATTCTGTGCTTTCACTTCTGTGGCCCGGGGAAAGGGGACGCGGACCTCCGGCACGGGGTGCGCACACGGGAACATGCTCGGGCTTCGGCGCGACGCGGGGCTGCTCGTCCTCCCGTGCCCTCTGCAAAGCTTTTCAGGGACGGCAGCAGCTGCCGTGCACCAACCCGAGCTCTCCCAGCCTCCCGAAACACTCTCCCGGTTACTTTCTGGCGCAGCGCCATTTTTCTGCTCCCGGTCCCGCTTCGCCCTCTTTGCAAGCGGCGGCTCTGAAGAGACGCTGCACTGCAACACGTCAGCTCAGCGGGGCGAGGGGAGGGTTTCGCCTCTCCAGGCACGGGGAGAGGTGATGCCCTCAAATTACCAGGGCCGTCACCGGTTGTCATCGTCCCTCCATGGCCAGCCGGTGCAGCTCGCGAGGGAGCAGGCACCCCTGTAACGGCCCGGCGTGGCTCACAGGGCTTTACCACCCCTGCAGTTCTCAGGGCAATGGCTTCAAGGCTGGGAGGCTCCCTGGCAGTTCAGGAGATGCTGGAAGGGTCGCCCACGGGCGGACAGACGTACGTTAAAGAAGGCTGGCTGCAGCTGAAGGATCCAGGCACACCACCGGAAAATCTGGTGCCCGGAGGGAGGGTCCGCGGCCCCGGGAGCTGCGGGGAGGCAGCGAACCCCGGCAGCGCCGGGCAGCGAGCGGCGCAGAGCCCGACGGAGCAGAGCCCGTCGTCCCGGCGGGCAGCTCGACGCCTGGAGCACGAGTGCCCCCGGAGCTCCGCGCTGCGGCACAGCGTTCCCTTCCCCGCGGCGGAGCACGGCGGGAGCGGAGCCGAGGGATGACGCCCACCAGCTCCGCAAGCAGGCAGCGAGCGCTGCAAGAGCCTCACCCGACTACTTCCCAAACGAGGGGTTTGATCGGCTCTTGTTGGCCTCCCCCTCCTTCTGGCCCTCCTGTCAGAGCACGCTTCCGCGGCCACCACGGCACCAACGCGCTCCCGCATCGCGGTGATTAAGCCTGAGCGGAATACAAAATAACTGGGCATCTGTCTGATGCACAACCCCCGGCTAGCACAGCCTCAGACCAGAATTCAGAAACAAAATGAAAGAGAAACAAAAAAAAAGAAAGAAAGGGAAACAAAAAAAAAAAGGAAGATAAACAAAAAAAGAGAAAAAGGGGGGAAATTGATTAAACTCCAGAGTTCAGTGAGTGACGGGTTTAACTGCTAATGTGGGTCTGGGATTATTCTTTTTTAAGATTTTTTACCAGCCCAACTGGTGTCATCCTCTAATACCCAGAGAGCAGCAAACAGATTGCAGGAGACTACTCATTCTCTCACTGTGCTTTCTGTTAAAAAATTAAATAAATAAAAAAGATAGATCAAAGAAGTGAAAAAAACCTTCTGGTAATTTTTTTTCCTCCATTTCCCAACTGGTCCCAAACATATTTCCTGCTGGGACTGACAAGGAACACTGTCAAATTAAAAATCACAGCTTTAGGAATCAAGTGGCATTAGATGAAAGGGAAAGGCTAGTTTTTAAGCAAGGGATGATGCGGAAGGTTTTGAGCAAATCCTGCCCTGGCCAGATGCACAGGCTTCCCAGGGCAGGGGCACTGCAGCACCACGGGGGCAGAGGGGGTCCCTGCCAAGGACGGAGCCCTGCCCCAGGGCTCTGCCACCCTCCTCCACCTTCCTCCCAATCCTAACATTTAATATGAGTTTTTTCCACATGGCCATGCAACCCCCGAGCATCCCCTGCAGCTGTTTCTGTCTGGGGGTGTCAGTCAGACGCCGCCGCCTCGGTACCGCAGGGACCGCATCCTGCCCGACCCCTGCACGGAGCTGCCGGGGCCGCACCGCGGGGACACCGGCTTGCCGGCACCCGTGCCACATCCCTGCCATGCCAGCTCACGGAGCACAAGGCGTGAAGGTGGCACCGCCGTGCCAACCTGCAGCTGCAGGAAGATGCAACCAAAGGTGCAGGCGCTCCCCGCAACACCAGTGCCATCCCTGCCGCTGAAGAGGACGGCACCCAGGAAACAATGGAAAATCAAGATCCCGACTTACTCCCCTTCGAGCGCATCAGCAACCGCACCACTGCAAGCTAGCAGCAAGGAGAACTTGATGCATTTGCCTCATCTCACGTTTCATTGAGAAGAACACACAAACAAATGAGCTCACGAAAATAATTTGTCTCTCTTCTCCTAGGAGGTAACAGCTATACTACAACGGAGTCAGGTCTCGGGGCTCAGAGACCTGGTGATGAGATGGTGAGAGAGGAAGCAGGACACCCAGACTGGGGGTCCCGGGAGCGCTCGTCACCCGCCAAACAGCCAGCACAGCCCGGCCGCCCCGTGGGGCTAGGCTGCCTGCCAAGGGGAGCAGCCCCCTGCGCACAGCACGGGAGGTTTGTCTAAGAAAAGCCAAAACAAGAGGTGAAGACCAAGAAATAAATAACCAGCCCTTCGTCTCCGACGGAAGCATCAGGCCAATGGACAGACAACGGGATTCCTCTGTGAGCACCGCTCCGGTCCTGAGCAACCGATGCTCGTTTGCATTGCACAGCTCCCCCGCGGGTCCCCAGCAACACCCGCGTGCGTGCCCCGATGGGAAGGATGAGGATGTTTCCTACGGGAGAAGCTCCAGCCCCTTTGGTGGACAAGCTGGCACACTGCAGCTCACACCTGGGGCTGGGGCTGAGAAAACTTCTGTGCACCCGGTCCCTTCAGCCGTGCACCCATCACCTGTATCCGGGCTCTGCTGCCAAAATCCTAAAATTTACCTTTTCTTCTTATGACTTTTAAGATTAAAGCAAAAAAACCCCTTACCCTTCCAGACCTCCAGCACTGAGGGAATAGCACTGGGCCCCTCAAACCTAGTGGCATTGCAAAGATAATCATGACGGCTGCAAATCTTCTTTGCTTCTGATCCACTGTAAGAGCTGACATTTAGACAGCGCGGGAAGCCTGCGAGCATCTGAGGAGTAATTTGTCACTGGGACCGCATCAAAGCGGCGACTTGCCAAGCATCGCACCAGCGTGAAGCCCATGCAGGAGCAGCTGCTGCGGATGAGCACGTGCTCCGGCAGCGGCGCAGGCAGAGCCCAGCCTTGCCTTGCGAGCGGACACGGGCATCTTGGGTCGGAGGAAGCGGACGTGCGGCTCCGTGGTCCCCGGAGGGGCGGCCGAGCCCTGGGCTTCCTGGCTCGCCTGCATCCCACAGCTTCCAGTGCCTCCAGGGGGGTGGTTGAGGACAGCAGACGTTGTGACCCCTTGGCTTCTGCCAGCAGATCAATGCTTCCCGAGGCACAGCGCGAACGCAGGGGCTGGCGAAAGAGCCCGGCCGTGCAGGAGGGCAAATCCCAGCAGAAGCAAAGCTCAAGCCGGTGCTGGCAGCAGCCTCACGCACGCGGGAGGGGACATGGTGCAAACATCCACAGGAGGACCAAAGAGGTGCTTTGAATGCCTGCCAAGCACGTGCTGCGTTTCTCCGAGTTCCTCCCTGCTTGCTCTCCAGAAGCCATGCTAAGGGCTGGCAGGAGCAGCCCAAGAGTGAAGAGCAAGACCCTCCGAGACCAGGGCTGCGGCCAGACTCGGCCACGCTGCTCGAGGTGCAGCTGTGCTCCTGCCCACCCGACCCGAACTGCCCGCTCACTGTTTCCAGACAGGTCTGGTTCAGCCTCCCTTTATAGGATGGACTGGAAAGGGAGTAAAAGATGCATCAAGAGGAGGAGAAGGCAAGATTATCCCTCTATTTAATGAATGATGAATTAACCGAACTTTCCTCCACTCAGGAAGAGCAGACGGAGCATTGCCAAGGGTGGGGAGACATCCATACACGTGCTTCGGTGCACACGGAGTACCTCCGGTACAGCTGGTGCTCTCCAGAGACGACGAGACAAAAAGCAACCCCAAAGGTCTCCACCCCCAATGAGCAAACCAAGTCCCTCTTTCTCTTCCTGCATAATATTGCTCTTTTTTTTTTGAGCTGACAACAAATGACCCAAGGAGGTGGAAAGCATGCTGCCCTCCAGCATGCCTCCTGGGTGCCAACTCTTACCTCTAGAAAGGCGAACAGCAAGACTTAAAACAAAAGTTGAGACAGCAAATCATTAACAGCACGTAACGTTTAGCCGGAAAACTGACAACTCCATCTGAAAACAAGGTGAAGAAAAATCAATACCTCTTCCCTTCACCAGCTGAGCTCTGAGCTCAGGAGATGGCGTTGCCCTTCAGTTGGAGCTCCTCTCAGCCATCTTGTCCTTCAAATGCCAATCCCATACAGCACTGTTTTAAACATGGCAAACTGAGGCAGAGCGATCAAGAGCTTGCCACAGGCAAGCAAGGACTCGGAGGGTGAATTACCATAAGCTGGTCTGGGGGGGTTGTCCCCCAAAGCACAGCTGGCGGAGAACAGTCCTCGCAGCTTCATGCTCCAAACCACCTGGGCGTCACGAATGCAAAGACCTTCCAGCTAATATACTTCGTGAATGCTTGTCAGATCAAAGCGCAGCAAGAGTAAAAAGCCGAGCCAGCCGCTGCTTTGTGGGACCAATGTCAGCCGCTTGAATGGCCCTTGCTGACATCCTTGCAGGGCTGCTTTCCAGGTGGACGGCAGAGGTGGACAGGCACAGGCCAGGAGAGACCCCCCTCACCCAGGCAGCACTAACACACGCCTGCAAGACCAGCACTGCCTCTTGGCAAGCCCTCTGCCAGCGCAAGTCATGCGCTTGGCGAATCGGACAAGTGGCGTTGATGATTTTTTCCATGACGGAGCTTCAGCTGAGACTTGTGAGCTTCATAGGGAAAGGGCTGGATGGCGCTGGGATGATCTAACGGCCCCCGGAGCCGGCAGAGGCGGGTGTCCCAGGAAAGATATAATTCCTTGCAACTTTTGCAGCAGGTCTTGATCTCACTGATGGACGTGCCTGCACCATCAGCAAAGCATGGGCAGAGGCCGTTACCCAAGGTGCAAGTTCTAGCAGACCTTAAGGGGTCGGGAAAGATAAAACATTTCTCTAGAAACAGAGCTGGTGCAGGTCCCAGCCCACGGCCCAACAATTACCAGCAACCGCAGCCGTACCTCCTTCACCGGCCCTACCGCTGGAGGAAAATACCCACCAGGCTCCATACCAGTACCTGAGAGGTGTGCGAGGAGGACGCAATGAAAGCCACTGCGCTTCCTACCTCCCATCTCCACCCCTCAGATGCATGAATAACCTCCTGCATTTGTCCTCGCCTCGCACATTCAAAACAAAGTCAGTACCTTCATGCTGCAAACGGCGTGCCTAAAATAGGTACCCCTCGGTCCAAGCTCCCTGCTCCACAACGCCACCCCTAAGTAAGGTCCTCGGCTGCCTGCCGAGGATCCAAGCGTCAGGAGTTTCTGGCAAGAGAGGCATGGCTGTCAGAGCTAGGCGTGCCTGGAAAGAAATTCAGGCTTAAACTCTCATGGCTTTAACCTAGTGATTAGTCTCATAAAATGTTAGTGTTCCTCGGACACCGCTACAGGGCTTACGGCTTCCCCAAGACCCTTGCCCAGTTTTACACCTGCAGATACCATCAGAGAATATCCAGCTTTAAACTTTTGCACCCAACAAACCCATAAACCTCCACCCAGCGTTAATGAAAAATGGTTCCCCACACCAGTTACCCAGGAAGCATACCATTTTTTAAAGTATGGAAGTACTCAAAGTTATTTTGAGATAAACCTTTACAAATACACTTTAAAAAGAGCTTTCAGTTTTGCTAGACGCCACACGGCAGACTGCATTACCCTTGAACCACTGCTCTTGGAAACGTCATCTTCTTCATAGCACTGGGAGAGCTTCAGGCAGAATACAATTCCTTCCTTGGGAGGCCAAAGAGGGGGCTTTTTTTTTTTTTTATGTTTTACATTATAGGCTGGATTTTTATGGATTTCACTCCACCACAAACGTCAGACGATTGCCAGGACGCGGAGCTGCAGTGGGCGTATCCAGCAGGCTCTTTTGCCTTGTGTCCTTTATTTTCCAATCATCGTCATCATAAAAACAAATAAGTAAAGCCAAACAGCACGCGCTGAAAGGCAACCCATGCACATTTCTCTCGGATGCCGGATGTTTGGTTCCCAAAAGCCCTTTAGAGAAACAAGGAAGGAATCTGAATTTATTGCTTTGGCACATCCCGCACGGCACACGCCTTTTTGCACGTTATTTTCTGAGCTTATCCCGTAAGTCAGAGATGCCCATAAGAGTGGAAAGGGGTTCAGCAGCTCACAAGGATTCGGCTGCATATCATGCCGATTTTGAAAACTAGACCACCCAAATCCCGAAAGTCGTAGCGTCGGGTGCCCAGCCGGGGGACGCCACGGAACCTCCCTCCTCGTCCTACGACCAGCCGGCCACGGACGCAAACAAGCTGCGTCACAAGGAGCGTGCTTCCTCCGAGCGGGCGTTTTCTGCCCCCGAAGGGAGGGCTACTGGCACGTGGAGGACGAGCGGGACGCCGGGCCGGTCGCTTTGCAGACCGCAGCACGGCTGAGGCTGCAGAGCCTCCTGCCTCCCCCTCAGCCGGGCTCCGACAGGGCCCGCTGGGAGGAGACGCACGATGCAGCTGGTTAACCCAGCAGCTTTCACGGGTGAAAAAGGCGTTTCATGCTAGGAGCACCCCAGCCTGCTCCCTGGCCACCGTGGCCACCCGCACCTCTGGCCACGGGTCTCTCCCTGCGGGAGCCAGGGTCTGTCCCCCTGTCCCCAGGGCATCGCTAACGAAGCGCTGCTTGCAGGAGGCTGACGGGACCGGGCTCTGTGACCCACCGATCCGCAGCAGCACACAGGTGACAGCGCTGGATATCCTCCCACGGGCGCTCTTTGGGCAGGGTGCCTTCAAAGCAAGATACACTCCCAAACCAACCAAATAAAAGGAAGGCAAAAGGCAGGAGGAGCAGAAGAGACGCCTAATCTGCACCTTAGAGAGAGAGAGAGATGATCAGAGTCATCTCCGCTCTTCATGTCCGAGACTCCTTTTGCTCCAAGCAGCAGACGAGGACGTCAACCTACGCCCCAAAACCAGCACATCAGCTCACACGGGCACTTCAAACATCCGAAGGCAGCTCTAACCCTGCTGCATGCAGCCAGAGCACCATCACGAGAGAAAGGCAGGTCAGGAAGACTGACTGCCTCATTAGCTTCATCAGCAAGCAAGCGCGTGCTAGCCCAGCACTGCCATCCAGCCCGGCTGCACGGCCCACGGTGGCACTTCCATCTTCTGACACAGATGCTATGCGTTGCACATCGGCAGCAGAGAAGCTATACGCTTACACTGTACATCATATAGCACTATACAGTCACGACATCCTGCCAGGACAGGGCTCTCCAGCTGCTACAGATGTGGCCTCCTATGGACCAGCCAGCCAGGAGCTCTGAAAAAATATTAGAGGTGCAAGAACTTGTTCATCTGGAAGCCAGCTCAAGGGATTCTGGGGACACACCTCTGCTTTCCTCCTCACAGACATACCTGTTTACAGGCAAAGATCAAAACGAGGTGGGCGGATCTACCAGCCATTCACAGAACCATTTAGGTTGGAAAAGACCTTTAAGGTCAAGTGAATGGTCACAGCACCCATGGGGAGCCGGAGCCTGCCAGCTCCGTGGGACGTGCGCAGCCCGGCAGCGGATAACGTGCACCTTCCAGCAACGGGAGGATGTCCTGGAGCCAGCACTCTGAGGAGGAGAAAGCCCAAAGCAGGCGCTGGGACGCTCCAGGGACGAGCCCACAGCCTGCTAGAAGAATAGAGCAGTAACCCCACACATCCCTCATCTCACGGTCCCAAGATCCATTCCCACTCCCAAGGCAGGAGGATTTTTATCAGCAGACATGCTGCTATTGTACATTAATTTCTATAAAAGGGCACACTGAACTACACTGATAGGATATTCAAATTAGGTTTTTCAAAAGGCATGTCACCCATCATGGTAAAATCACTTAATGACACCTGTAAGCCTATTTAAGGGTCTAATGTGACAATAGTAGCAATATTCAACATCTCAGAGCATGACTTTGAGCCTACTAAGAAATTCATATGACGCTCGCCCCAGTGCACGCAACCGGTTCTCCAAATCACTTAAAGATACTGAACGTTGCTGGGACACATTTTCCAAGCGAGAGAACGCGCCACGAATAGCTGAGCACCGGCCTAACGAGAGCCAGTGCCTTCCCGATTGCACACGGAGCATAATTAACTGAGCTATGCTAATTCACACTCTTGAATATTCATTACACCCATAATGCAATATATCCTGAATATTAAACAACAGCTACTCAGGGCAGGAATATTAATCTTCTGGCAAAGCCGCCGGCTGTGTCGGTGAGCGGAGGGCTGCGGGTGCCAGGCGGGAGGGAGAGGGCCAGCGCTCCTCCCCGGAGCGGTGCGTGCTTCGCCAGCCGAGCCGGTGGCTCCTCGCCCACGGCCCCGAGCTCGCCGGCGGGAGCGCAGCAGGCAAGGGGCAGCACGACCTGCTGCCCTCGGCGGGAATGCTCGTGGGGCAGCAGTGCCATCCAGCCGCCCCGCAAGAGAGAGAAAAGCAGGGCGACGCGCTCCAAAACTGCTGGATAAGCACTTTCCTTTTTTTTTTTTTTAAGAGAAAATGGACTTTCTCTCCCTCAAACAGAGCGTGTTCACAAGCGCCGCCTTCCAGTGCAAGCAGCCCGAGAGCCCTGTCCCCTTCCCAGCGAGGTCTGCCCACCGAGGTTTGATTTCAGGCAGGGCTCGTCACCGCCGCGGCTGAAGTCACTGCACGGTGCCAGGGCCAGAAAGAGGGAAAAATCCTAATAAAGGAGAAAACGCAGCAGCCATGAGCTCTCCAGAAACGCAGCCGTCAGACGGAGGAGTATCGAGACCCACACCCTCCTCAGCCGTGAATGCAAGGGAAGGTATTTCTGAATAGGGCCAGGCCAGAGCGCGGGAATCCTTAATAACCAGCTAAGGGAGGAAAAAGCAGGACAGGTAATCAGACCCTGCTGAAGAAGCATAAGGACACGAGGTGGACTGATCTACCAGCCAGCCAGAAAACATTTTGGAAGACGAGTGTCGCAAGGGAAACACACCTGCATGTCCAAAAAGATCAACTCCCCCTGTCCCGAGCCCCCTGCGACAGACCTGCGCCCGCGGAGTCGAGGGTGCAGCAGGGAGCGACTCGGGGGACCTCGGAGGGCTGGTGGTGCAGGTATCGGAGACGCGGAGCGCGAGGCTGCCAGAAAACGCTGCTGAGAGCTCAGGAGAAGCCATGGGAACACAGCAGACCACAGGACATACCATGTGCAAGCTCCAAGGGATTGGGTTACCAAAGCCACAAAGCAAAGGGAAAAATTCAGAGTAAAAGCTCAGAACCCATCCTGCTCCCCCCCCCCCGCAAAAAAAGGCACAGGTAGCAGGAGCTTGCTGGAAGCAGGAGCACTGCAGAATAGCTGAGAATCAACAGTCTTGAACAGCATCCTGCCCTTGGGCAAGGTTCAGATCTGCAAGGAGCAAAACCAGCTTACAGGAACCCAAGGAAAGGGAGCAAGAAGCAGAAAACGTACCTGAGCACCCCAAGGAAGAGCTACCGGGGGACAGGGCACAAGGCAACGCTGCGCAGCTGGTGGAGCATCACCTCCTATCCAGGGAATCCTCCGCTGCTGGGGACTTTCCATGGGATCTGGAGTTGCACTGATTTTTTAAATATTTTTTTTTACTTCAAAAAACCTATTCATGCACAACTGCATCAGCTCAGACCTTTAAAAACATCACAAAACAGAAGCTTTGAAAAGATAATGGCTTGCAGTTGTTTCAGGAAACAAAAGTACCTGTTCTGGGAAGGAAAGCATGTGCAAGAGGGGAAGTTTTCCCTAAAAGAGTTTATATTGCAGAGAAACAGCAGGAGTACAAGGGAAAAAAATCAGAATTAAATGGAAATTTAGAAAGTGCAAAAGATAGCACAGATCTGAGGCATCCAGAGAGATGCTATAAAGAAAACTATAACATAAAAGTACCTGTATTTTTAACAAAACTGTTGACACAGGGGGGAAAAAAATATCCGTTAAATCCCACGACAAGGGATGGCTAGAACAAAGCTCAGGTTTGATGGGAACATGAAGTGGCTTGAAAAACTACAGGGCCATGGCTTGAGGACTACCATAGATTTGTTTATGCTGGAAAGTAGTATTAAGTTTTAGATCTCAGAGGTTACTCCCCTTCTCCAGAAACAGCACTGAAAACTCACTGCTAACTCCGTCATCTCACGCATAAGCCTGTTCGATGGACACCACACCAGCTGCAGAAGAGCCCAGAAAAGCCACAGTTGGACTTTGCAGGTGTTTAAGACCTCATTTTTTGCAGCGTTTGAACACATTATTTCAGGTCCAGAGCAACCACCACCTGATGGAGTTGCGCAGAGCAGCATTAGGAGTAAAACCCACTGGCACAACCCCCAGCGCAGCATCTCCCAAAGTCAGCGCTGAGTTGAGGTTGCCGGACCGTCGTCTGACGGGACCCCTGGACCAGCCTCCCTCCACTCTCTGCACAAGGCCTCTCTACAGCCCGCTTGCCTTCTTGCCGCAAGTCCTGGTGAGCAAGGGAAGGGAGAACCAGAGACTTTTTTTTCTGCTCATCATTCATTTTCTTGGCAGTCTTCAAGCCCCAAGCTCTATGACAGGAGCAAGAAAACATTCACAAGGGGCCATAAACCCCAGGTTCTGCCAGGTTCGTGCTGCAGCGAGAAAGCTCCTTCCCTTGCAGTGCGCCCCAGCTTCTCCACAAGCCCTTTTGAGCAGGAATTTGTGTCCCTCCAGCACCTGCACATCCTTCCGTGTCCTGCCCAGCGCCGGCAGGAGGCACGAGCAGCACCTCCACGCAAATTATTCCCACCTAACTAATCACCACGTAAGAGTCAATCATCGTAAGATATAAAGTTAAGCAAGAATTTAATACCTAATGATCTGGAGCTGCTGCACTTGTACAATTTGACACGCTCATAAATTTTTCATTTCTAATTTACCAGTGCAACAACTTCTGCCAAAAAAATTCCCCATCCCCCTTCGGTAACTTGGACACGTTTTCATTTCTGGTTAGCCCTCTGATGAAAGCGCTACAGGGCTGCTCGGTGAGGAAACGCCGCGTTTTGAGCCCGGTTTATTTACAGAGTAATGAAAAAATTATGTCTTCAAAAGAGCATCCTTGAGCCGGGTACCTGGCAGCATCACGAGAAAGCACAGACCCCAACAGCGCAAAACACGCCGTCGTCTGCCAGGAAAGCAGCACCAGGGGCACGGCAGCCCCTGGACCGGCTGAACGGCCCTTGGCATTGCATGTCGGTGCCTTCCGAGCCTTGCCTGACCGCTGCCCGTGCTGGCATCTTGACAGCAGCCCAGAGGGCCGCAGCTAATTAAAATGAAAGCAAACCACCGTTGCAAAGACTACTCACATGGAGCGCATGGGATGGTGCAGGGACATTAGTAGTCTCCCCACAAGTGATAATGATGTCTGAGCATCCCGTGGTCTCAGCCTTAGGCACGAGTAGGAACGTGGCCCACACGGACTTTTCGCGAGCATGTTGCCGACGTTGATGGCAAAAGGTTCAGGGACTTTTATTCCTCCTCCTTGTGCTTTGGAAAGCATATCTGATGTCTCGCTGCTGCAGCACTGAAGGCCTGGAGGGGCCCTCAAGCTGGGAGAAGCTGTGGGGCTGTGGGCGAGGCTGCGGCAGGCACGGGCACCAGCTGGTTGCAACGTGGTGTTCAAATCGGCTGCATCCTTTGAAAACCCTCCCGAAAGCCAGCACATGGAAGGCGCTGCTTGATGCTTTCGGCAGCCCCATCAAGAGTCAGTGCCTTCCCAAGCACGACATCTCCCAAAGCACGGAGCTGAAGCGACAGGGCTGCTGCCTGGACACCCCCCATCTGCCCTCTCCTCGCTCTCCGGGGCACAGTTGCTCACCCGCACCATGCCCCTTAGCCGATGGATCTGGACTGAGCGCCACCAGGCAGCAGGTCAATGGCATGTGCCCTGTTGCCTTCATCTTCCCACAACAAGTCAACTCTCCAAGCACACCAGCCCCCACGAGCACCTTCCCCAGCAGCATCCTGCGCCCGCAGCCTCAGCTTTCACACCCCGCTGTCTCCATGCTCATACAGCTGGTAAGAACCAGGAATGTTGGTTTATGAAGCCCAACAAAGGTGAAATTCATTCATATCCTTAACCATCACCTTCATCACTTCCTAGCGCTTGAGGCTGATGCAACACGTGAACAGACTGACCACCGGCCACTTTCTGAAATTAAGGCATTTGGCGGGGGGACAGACGGGGACGGGACTTTGATAAAAGAAGGTGACACCAATTATTTAAAAGTAACTTCATCTGCTTACCATCTTGCTTCTTCCATAGACTTCAGTTTCTGACCTGCTCTCTCGCAGGACTTGAAGGCTGGAGATTAGCCCCATAGTATCATCCCAAGCTCAGTGCCATCGAGGGACTTTTGCACAGCTGTGCACTTCAATTTTCCAGCTCAAGCTGCTCTTGAGATCGTTAAAATCAGCTTGGATGTGAACGTAGTTTTGCAAAAAGCAAGCGATTAGCCTAACCAATGCAGTTTCTCAGGTCTGCTATCTCAAGACCCATAATAGCTTAGTTTAAAAAATAAAAAAAAATAAAATAAAATCCAAACCCTCCCCAAAAAGCAGATTTCTTGTGGGGGCGGGGGGGGGGAGATCAAGGATCCCAGCACTCAGTGCTGATTTCTGGTCCCCATGACCTACAAAATGATCAGTAATTAAACAGTTACCAACTCTTGCGTCCTCCGTGCTGATGGAAAACTTCAGTCGGGAGCTGTATCAGACACCACAGCACACTTTGATCCCCCTCCTGTCACAGAGCAAAACAGCCAGGAAGATGACGTATTTCCGTACGACTGGCGCTCCGTAGGTAAGCGCTACAGCTGAAGCAGTGCCGTGCTCACACCCACCGCGGCGTGGGCGGCCTGACTGGGCGACGCGCTCCCGCCACACACGTCAGGTGGGTGTTTTCAGCAAATCTGAGCAGAACGGTAAGGGCAGCCCAGGCTGCAGTGGGGAGATGACGCCGGCCCCAGATGCGCTCGCGAGCCTCCTCGGGCTTCCGCGACCCCAGGGCAGCGGCTTGAAGGCGGACAGACCAACACGCAGACCACCCTGCGCTGCTGATGCTTCCCGCTGGCATGCCAAACAAGCTTTATTTTCAGCCTTATTTATTGCCGGCCTTATTTCCACGGCTACAACTTCCAGCGCAGAGAGCTTCCCTGTGTCCGGGCAGACTCCACCGCCACGGGGAGAACGCGCCAGGGCCCAGGGACTGTGCCCTCGGCAGGGCTGGGCATGGCTGCAGGCGCCCTTGGCTCCTGCAGATGTGAGACACCCCCCAGGACCTTTCGCAATTTCCCATTACGGGATCCTCAGCTGGTTGCAATTTGGGTATCCTAAGCTGCAGCAACGACCGACTCCTGCTGCGCGGCCTCCAAAGGGCACGCTGAACTGCTAGACGGAGGCCAGGGCCATCACTTGATAGGGGAACCTGGCAGAGGATCAAAGGCCTCTATCCGCGTCAGGGATAAGGCAAGATGCTCTCCTGCGCGCATTCAACATCGGTGAAGTGCCCGCTGCTTTGCGAGGCGCTGGGTTGTCACCGCAAAGTGATGGGAACAATAACCCTGTGATGGCAACACTGTTCTGGACCACAGGTCTCCTCTGCTCAGAGAGATCTCTTACAACCTGTCACTAGATTACAACTCAGCCAGAGATAAACCCCACGGCGTGCTTTTATTGGTTTTTTTTCCCCACCATCTCCCTGCCTTAGGAGAAAGAAACCAAGGCTAAAAAGCCTCAGGAGCTTGCTGGGGAGCAGAGATGCCTGGACTTGTGCACAGAAAGCAAGAGAAACAGCAGGTAAGGCTGAGGAGCAGGCTGGCAGGCAAAGGCAGGGGCTCTGCTTGCCCTGAAACGCCTGTTGATAACCCAGAGCCGCGACCCCAGCTCGCAGCCCCCCAGCTGCGGCGGGCTGCGGGCGCCTGCACCCCCCGCACAGCGCAGAGGGGAGCTGGGCAGGAGGAAGGGACGGACTTGCCTGCACCGGTACCGCAACCATCGTAGGCGAGCTTGAACGGAGGCTCAGCCAGGGCTGCCACCAAGGCGGGGGCCAAACCCCCTCTGCCAGCACGGCCAGGGCTGCAGCATCCGCAGGTGACCACCCATCACCCTGCTGGGGTCCCCAAAGCAGCAGGGCGGGTGCAGCTCCCACCCCTGCAAACCTGGTCTGAAGCCCGCCTCAGCTGGGTTTGCATCTCCTTCTCTAAGTGGGTCTCAAGCAGCAAAAGCGTATCTGCTGCCGGTTAAGAGTAAAGGAGCCGATAGCTACAACACAAGCAGGGCTTTCTGTGTTTTTGCTGGTAACAGCCCCCCCCACGTTCTGTGTAGGAGTCACAGCAGTCACAACTGTAACCCTCGTTCTCAGCTAACTCTTCTTTGTGGGGGGGAATGTATATATATCTCTATAAAATTCAGTTTAGCCTGATGGCAGTACAGTAAATTATAAATTAAGCAGCAATCTCAGTGACTCACGCAGCGCAAGTGAGAACACACTCACAAGTGCCAAGGCAAAGAAGTCCTATATTGCAGCGTGGAGAAAGTCTTTTTTCCTCATTTTTCTACCCCACCACTCTCTCAAGAGCCTTGGAATAACTATCAGCTTTCTGCACACAATTTGTCTAGCACAAGGACTGTTTGGTTGGGGTTTTTTTTAATCTTGAGTCCCACTCACATAAACCCACTGGAGGCAACGCACCTCTCTGAAGCGTAACATGCTTTCCACCTGGCTTATTGCTCTTCCTTTAGCAAAGAGCAGATATAAAAGTGTTACAAAACACATCTTTCTTTTTTTCTTTTTGGTATTTCCAGCCTGTCAATCAACAGAAGCCTCGGCAACGGCAAAGGAAAAGCCTCCTCTGAGCTGGCCCTTATCTGGTTCCTGCAAAGGGGACAGAGCAGATGGAGAAGCAAAGGACAGCAGCGAATAATTAAGGCAAAATCCTCCTTTCCCTGAAAACTCCATCACAAATCACAGATGGGAGGAGCCAGCCGGAGCTCTTCAGTCAAAGCCTTCCTCGCTG
Source organism: Anhinga rufa (assembly GCA_013400875.1). Taxonomy (NCBI): domain Eukaryota; kingdom Metazoa; phylum Chordata; class Aves; order Suliformes; family Anhingidae; genus Anhinga; species Anhinga rufa. The sequence continues at coordinate 113,591 of VZTV01028277.1, forward strand.
TAATCTCTCCCTTGCAGGGAGTCACTGCCCAGCATAACCTCGCTCCCGGCCCCGGCACAGCGGCAGCCACCGCCGGCGCAGGCAGGGCTCGGGGCAGGGCAGCGCGCCGCAGAGAGGATCGTAATTATGAGTTTCAAGCAATCTGAATTCATAATTGGCTGAGATTTTACTCGGCAGATAATGCACTGCTGTCCTAGGCGCTTGCTTTATCTAGGTCAAGCCATTAGTTTTGCTCTTAATCTACATACATTTTTAATTTGATCTTTAATGCTGATTTTCAGCCAGCAAGACGAGCTGACGGACTTCTTTGCCACTGATTGCGTCCAACATCTCGACCCTTCCTGAACATGTAGAGGGGGAAAACAAGCACCCAAATCCTGATGCGCTTTGACTACTCACAGCCAAGCTCATGCATCAGGAGTGCCCGCGCTGCCCACCGGGTTGGGAAGCGGAGGTCAGCGAGCGAGCCCTGCCCGTACCGCCAGCGGACGCTTCACCACCGCAGGAAGGGCTGCACAACACGGCAGGACCGGTAGTCCGAGGCTGAGTAAGGACACGCCAAGCAGCGCACACCCCAAAAGACACACTCAGGTGGCACCCCAGGACCTCCGAGAGCTCATGCCAGGGGGTTTGGGCAGCCAGCGACCAATAAGGTGAGCTGCAAGAGGACAAGAGACACGAAGATGCCTTCAAACATGCAATGTTAACTTAGGTCCACTTTGTGAAGGCACCACCTGATTCTTCTCCCAGCTGAGCGGGTGCTGGAGCCAACAGGTCGCTACTAGCGAATGCGAAACCTCAAAGCAAGCAGAAGACACAGGCGGAAATCCAGCCCCTTAAAAGCATCACACTTCCCGCTCGCCCTCCCTCCAGATCCCTCTCCCGTCACATGCTTGCCTGTCCGCACCCATGCTGCTCCCAGGGCAAGATGCCACTGCTAAGCATTTCATCTCCCCTACCCGCAGTTCTCCGAGCACTTAAGCACAGTGCTGGGAAATAGCCGCTCTATTACAACGCACTGTCCTACCAAAGAGCTGTTTTTCCCTTCCCCCGTGGTCTCTGTAGCTGACAACCCTTGACGTGGAGCCTTCCCAGGGAAGCAGGATGCCACTGCATCCATCCCAGGCACCCCAGCTTTGGAAAGCTCCCGGACACGCTCCCGCGCCACGCGGGTGACCCCAGCGCCTCGGCCTCTGCCCCATCTCGCCTGGCATCTCACCTGGTCCCCTCTTAAATTCAGGTGCCCCCTGACCCGTGCTCCCGTCTGACAACGGGGGCCAGGCTGCGAGTCCGGCAAAGGGGAGGAGAGCTGGGAAAACCCTCTCTGTCCATCTTAAAAACAGGTGGATGCTTTTGCTGCAGAAAACCTAGTGGCATCGGATGGCCAGGACTGAGAACAGCCGTGGTTGACCCCGCACTGCCAGCATCCCTGGTGTCTGCAACGTTTCTGCCAGCAGCTGTTTGCGCTGGCAGATGACGGCCGATGTCCGAGGTGTAGCGCATGGCAAACAGAGCTGCTCTTATGGACGAGCCAACTCATGGGCTTCAAAGAACCGGGTGCAGAATTATGCACTGGCAAACAGTGGCATAATCAGAGCAAGAACTCCTTTACCACAAAGCAATGGGCGTTATGTGAGCAACCATGGGGCAGGTCCAAAACCCCAGCCCGGCGATCTTCACGACTTGGATTTGCTGCAGGTTCAGGAAAACTGCTCGCACTTACCGGCTTCTTCATAATATAAACAAGTGGAGTTGAAAATGCACAAAATAAAGTGCCATAATGTGCGTTGAAGGGGTTAAAGACAGCTCCTAAAACACCTTGAGGTGTACAGTACGGTATGGCTAGATCATTGCAGAGCCCCCATGGGAAAGCCACGCTGCAGGCATGCACTAGAGATTTCTGATGTAGAACAAGCTCGGAGGGAAAAGGGAGCACTGGGAGATGGTTTAGGGTTTAGACACAACCACATGGTTTTCAGGCATTCAGCTCTTCTAAGGAGGGGAAAAAAAAATTCCCCGCCAAAGATTTTTGTGGAAAGCACAGCCCTTTTGACAAAATGAAGTTACTTGGCTCAAAACCCAATTTTCCATCAAAAAACCCAACTTGAAAGGCATTTCCAGCTCACTCTAGCTATGGGATCAAAGCCGGAGATTAAGAGCAACTGCTCACTGCTCGACGCCCAAGTGTACTGCGATCTTCAAGAGCAGGCTGGCTGCAGTGTAACTCACTGATTAATGATTTAAAGCGAGAAAGGAGAGTGCAGAGCCCTGCCGTGGGGCACGCGGGGGACTTCGGGCAGGCCCGGGGGGCCAGGCGGCCATGGGAGAGAGCAGCCAGCTCCATCAGCCACAGGTTCCCGGGTGGCAGCATCCCACCAGCGCTCCCATCCCAGCGCATTTTTAATGATTTAAAGTATTTCAGATACTTGCAAGGATTTCAAGTATTGCCAGAGAGAGCACTGTGGTCGGAAGTATAGACTGAGGCTGTACAAGGAAGATAACACAAAATACTAATGCAAATATTGACTTTGCTGGTAAAGCTCGACATCGATCCCATGCAATTCTTGCAGTGGAGGTAGAGCATTAGGAAAAAAGCCATCCAAAAAAAAAAAAGCCCAACCAATGCACAGCCAGAGGCAGGGATTGCAGACACGTAACCGGGGTGCCCCCACGCAGGAGCCGTGCCCAGGAAGAAGGCCACATCGGCCGCCGGCGGGCAGACTTGGGCAGAGGCATTGCAGCCCCCTCTCCCCTGCTCCCCAATCCAGCCACAGCTCCTGCAGTTGAAGGGGGAGCTGGGCAGGATGAATAGCAGAGAAAGAATGTGTCTAGCAGAGGAGAGCTTCCCTCCTTGTCCAAAATCACTTAAGACTTATTTAAAAAACAAAACAAACAAAAAAAACAAACCCAAACCCACAGCCCAAAACGTGTTCTGGCAACTTGCAAAATTTGGCTGCTTGAAGAAGCCATTTAGGTTGTCAAGGGTTTTTTGTCTTCAGATGACTTTGCCTGGCTAGCTGACACAGGACGGGTTAGGGGGAAAAAATATTAAAAGGGTTTTAATTTCTATCCCCGGGTTTTACTGCACGCAAACATACATGGCCATTTCTTTCTAAGGTTTCCAATTTGCTAATTGAGACATTTCTTCATGGAAAAAGAATGTCCTGGACTACGGACCGGGCTGCTGGCACTGCTCCGCGCACCCGGGGAAGCTTAGGTGAGGCGTGATGCAGAGACGAGACAGGCACATGGAGGTCTGAAGGCAAACACCAGCCACCGCGGACCCCAGGCGCTTCGCGGGCACGCACTGGCACCGATGCACCAAACAGCACCTACCGAAAGGCAGGCCTCACGGCTGGAACACAGGGGGAGGCAGAAATAAACCACAGGACATCCTACAGCATGCTCTTCCTGCGGCTGCAGATCTCCGAGTCACATCGCGTTTGGGAGATTTTGGAGACGGGCAGGTGGGAAACCAGCCCAGGAAACTGGACACCTAGGAAGATTTCTCTCCAGGTATCAGTACGTTAAAAAAAAAAGGGAGGTGGGGAAGAAAGAAATCTGGCCTACATATAAAAAATAAGTCTTCTGTATTTTTGCTAGAGCGATAGAAGTGTTCCTCCTACCCGTGAAAACACACAAGAGCGGACAGATCAATTTTCAAAACATTAACAAGACAAAAAGCCAAGAAAAGCATTTTTGGGTCAGAACAATCCCAGAACATTAAGGGAGAAAGGACCAAGGAAGAAGCAGCTGGAAACACATGAGAAGGGTTATAATGGGAATACGCCGCCACAGTTAGAGCCTCACCAGCATGACCTCTAATGGGACCTGAGCTGCTTTATTTTTTTAATATATGAAAAAAGGAATTAAAAGCGTTTTGCAGACTCATGCAGAATGCACGGGGGACAGAGAGGGATTTCTAACTTTATATAGGTCAAACATCATCCATACGGGTTCACATAATATGCAGTACAACCACAGCCACTGCATAAAAATTAAGCTTCAAAGTGCTCCAGAGGGATCCCTGGGAAGTTTGCTCTCTCCTACCTGAAGAGCAGCAGAACAGTAATTCAGTTCGGATCAATACGTGCTACAAGTGAAGGGGGCTGGAGAATGATTGCCCGTTTCTGCTGCTCCAGCCCGGGGGAAATTAGGACGGAAAATGTGGGCTGCCGTAGAAAAGAGGCTCCCCACCACGGGAGCTCCCCGCTGGTGGAAACGCGGGTCTCGGCAGGAAGTGGAAGGGAGACCCCAGGCAACAGGACCATCGAGGGGATCTTCAGAAGCTTCCAAATCCTGGCCAGCCTCCAGCCACGTTCTCTGCAAGACGGCAGCCTGCCTCGGCACGGTCCCTCTGGGAGACGCAGAGGACCGCTCAGCCAGCCCCTCCAGGGATGGCACCTGCAAAGAGCCGAAGTGCCGAGATCCTGCGGAGGGTGAAGGACAGGAGGAGTCTGGGGTGCTTGGGAAGCAGAGGGGAGCTCCATCACTGCCTCATGGAATCGCAGAACGGTCTGGGCTGGGAGGGACCTCTGCAGACCATCCAGTCCAACTCCCCTGCATGGGCAGGGACATCTTTCACTAGATCAGGTTGCTCAAAGCCCCGTCCACCCTGACCTTGCACACTTCCAGGGATAGGGCATCCACAGCATCTCTGGGCAACCTGCTCCAGTGTCACACCACCCCCATCGAAAAACATTTCTTCCTTATGTCCAACCTAAACCTGCCCTCGTTCAGTTTAAAACCGCTGTTGCCCCTGGTCCTGTTGCTACAGGCCTTGGTAAAAAGTCTCTCTCTGTCTTTCTTAGGAACAACCCTCATACAGTGAAAGGCTGCAATAAGGTCTCCCCACAGAGCCTTCTCTTCTCCAGGCTGAACAACCCCAACTCTCTCAGCCTTTCTTCCTAGCAGAGGGGTTCCAGCCCTCAGAACATTTCTGTAGCTTCCTCTGGACCTGCTCCAACAGGTCCGTGTCCTCCTTGTGCTGGGGACCCCAGAGCTGGACCCAGGGCTCCGGGGGGGGCTCACCAGAGCAGAATAGAAGGGCAGAATCACCTCCCTTGCCCTGCTGGCCATGCTGCAGGTGATGCCCCCAGGACACGGCTGGTCTCCTGGGCTGCGAGCGCATGTGGCCGGCTCGTGCCCAGTTTTTCACCCACCAGCACCCCCAAGCTCTTCTCCGCAGGGCTGCTCCCAACCCATTCATCACCCATGACTTCCCAGAGCCTAGCCCTCTCCTCTCTCAGTGGAGAAGCTTTGAGCAAGCCAGCTCAAGGAAGACATGAGAGCACTCTCCAGAGCACTTCTCAGGGCACGGCAGTCCTCAGGCGCAGGTAGAGCCTGCGGGGGAGATTTTACGGACAGCAGGAGGGTTCTCATGCACTGCAGCCTTCCAAAAGGAAATGCCCACAGCCCAACCCGTCCTGCTCCCATCCTCCAAGAGGGCTGAACGGTCACAGCCGGAGCACAACAGCCTCAGGGTATCATGCTCACAGGTCCCTCAGGCCACTCTTTGCCACCCCAGCTCTCTCACAGGGCAGGACAAGCCCCAGGGGAAAGCCGCGCTCCTGGGGCCACAGCCACAGGGCACCTCAGCGCCCAGTGATGTTTCGCTGTCCGGCCATTTAGGGAGAAGGTCCGATGCCTGGGCCTGGCACACACGCACCAGCAGGAGAAAAATACAATAGCAAAGACTTTGCTCTAATTGTGCAAGCGAGACCCAGCTCAGCCTCCTGATACCGGGGCCCTGGAGGAGCCCACAGGCTGCATCCTGCAGCCCAGGGATCTTTCAGGAGTCGTTTGGCTTAAATAAGAGGTGCTGCCTGGGGCCTCTGGGATCTGCTCTGACAACCATCCCTCTGACACCAGCCCTTACAGACGACCTCGCTGTGGCAGCGCTGGGTGCTTACCTTCAGCTTTTCAAAGCGATCGCTGAGGGATGCCACTTGGTGGTCCCGGTGGCGGCCCACCAGTTTACATAAGGCACAGATGAGCTGGTCATCAGCAACACAGTACATGTTCACCTTCTCGTTCTCGTGCTCCAAGCACGTGAGTCCTCGGAAGTGCGCGTCGGGCACAGGCTCCACCAGACGGTGGCTGGTGAAGGGCTTCTTGTTGGGGTGGGTGGCCCGCAGGCAGCGGTCGCAGTAGGACACCTCGCAGGTGATGCACGTCTTCACCGCGTCCCGCGGGGGATCCTGCTCGCAGAACTGGCAGGCGATCCTCTCACCGGCCACGGACATGGTAGGGCTGTTGCGGTACGTCCTCTCACGGCGGCTCTCGCTGGGGGAGTTGGGGCCGCTCAGGGATGCCTTCTGGAAGCGGTCGATGATGTTTTGCAGGGTCACATTCCTCTTGAGGCCCTCCAGGCCCCGGTGGTTGAGGGAGATGACATAGCGGCACGTGGGGCACTGGAAGGCAGTGATGGGCTCGATGGACTCACTGGAGGAGCAGCTGGACACCAGGATGCGGTGGGCACAGCTGAAGCAGAGGCTGTGGGCACACGGCAGCAAGAGAGGGTCTTCGAATAACTCCAGGCAGATTGGGCAGGTCAATTCGGACTCCAGTGTTTCCATCTTTAGTTAAAACGATCCTGATTCAGCATCAAAAACCAGGGAAGGTGGTCTGGTACCTGGGAGAGAAGAGAGCAGAGGCATGAGACAGCAGCTCTCCCAGGCAGCTTCTCTCCGCCAGAAACGGGCACCCAGGGGAGTCGGGCACGTCACCCCTGCAACACCCGGCGCTGTTACTACACCCCAGCCGGGCTCACGGCAGCGCATCGTCGTGGCTGAAGCCTCTCGCCATGCTGTCCGCCCGCGCCGAGCCACCGGCTCGGACCTGCACCCAGGGCGCTGTGGGAGACGGAGCCGTTTGGAGGGGACGGGAGAAAGGGCAGCAGCAAGCTCCTCTCCTTCACCCTCCAGCCTAGCCAGGGAAGAGGACTTGGACAGCAAGGCTCGAGACAAAAACAGGAGAAACCACATGATTTCATGTTTCTTTTAGTGAGCACTGCCCAAGACAGGAGCAGGGGGCCGCGCTGGTTTCCCATGCATAAAGGCTCTGCTGTACAGCAAAGATAAACCTCTAAATATCCCCTCTAGCAGCTACACAGTCCTGTCTCCTTTTGGTAAAGAGGAAAAGGTGAATCATGTCCTGGAAACTCTGAGCAAACGGGTCAGGAGCTCTAACGTACCATCCTCCTGCTCTGTGTTTCTCCCAGCCATCCCCTTTTAGGAGCAGGGCGGGGAAGAGCAGCAAAATTACAGCCTGCAAACTTCCATCTCTCGGCTGTCCTCCGCTGCACTCCAGCAACAGCCAGGGATGCCCAAATCAACTCCAGCTGGAGGCAAACAAGCTCGTATTTTTAGATCTCCTCCCCTGCGCGAGGCTGGAAGCGGGCTCCCTGCGAGTGACCCAACCTGCTGTCACGCCGTTTGCAAGCTCCAGTTTTGCAGAGCACCAGGATGCACCACGAGTGCCGGCCTGCCTGCGCCAGCGTCCCGGCACGCTCCCAAACGCTGTCCCCTCCAGGTGCCCCACCGCGCTCCCCCTCCACCCCGGCTGCAGGACAACTCCCCGTCCGGGCTGGAGGACCAGCAAGTAGCAGGTGCTGGGGCAGCACACCGACAGCCCCATCCTAACAGAAACCCCGCCGGACCCGCTGCGGGCACGGGCTGCGAGCCCACCTCCACATCTCGTGCCAGCTCCTGGCAGGTCTCCAAAGCAAAGGGGGAAGGCAATGACAGCCTGCAGGTGCTAGGAAGAGAAACCGCACGCTTCCCTCGCCGGCTTCACCACGGCCACGCGCGGGGACTAATTAGCGAGGAGGGCACGGGGTGGACTTTGCGGCAGCCCCGCTGCCTCCAGCTCTGCTCTGCATTAGAGGCAAACCAGCAATCAGTTCATCGGCCCCGCTGCTTCCCCGTGGGGACCCGGTGGAGGGAAGCGCTTGAAGAGCTGCTCTCTGCTCCGAATTAGCGTGCCACTGCTCTGGGCTGACACCGGCTGGGAACATCTCCTGCAGGGGAGAGGGAGCGTTTAATTACCTGGGAAGGGGGAGCAGGGCAGGGGCCGGCCGCACAGTGCTCGGACCCAGGAGGTGCTGGTGGGAGCTGAGCCCTCCGGGGGGATGCTCCACGCAGGGCACGTTGGAGGGGACAGCGTGAGCTGGGCAGCAAGAGCTCCCAGCCAAGGAAGCACAGAAGGGGCAGGCTGGGGATTTCTTCCCAAATTCATGACAAGATGGCCTCTAGCGAGGGGGTTGCCTATGGGGAAAATGGCTTGGGACTTCAGTGCTGGTACGCCGGAGGCAGGAGAGCTGAAGCTGGGTGTTGCCGCCTGCTAGCCACCATCCTGGAGGAGCAAGGGTGCCCAGCCCCAAGCAGTTACCTTTTTTCTTAAAGCCCCAAGACCCAGCCGAAAGTGCAGTCCTCTCTCCAGCCGACATCCCAGCAGCCTTCACCAGGAACGAGGCTTTGCTTTCTAATTAAATCAAAGTCAGGAAGACATAGACAGCAGCAGCAAGCACCCAGGGGAAACCGCACGCCGTCATTCCCCAGATCCAACTGCCCCGGCTTCTCCAGTTGTCTCATCCCTGTTGCACATCACCGCCTCTGTCCCACCACAGACCAGCAGCCGTCACCAGTGACAGCTCCTGGACGCCAAATTCAGCTACAGGTCCAGCAATCCCTCACCAACCTACAGAGCGTTTTTTCACCTTGTTGGCTCACAAGAAGCGCTGCACTGGGTGTTAGAGCATCCCACTCCCATTGACCAGTGAGTTCAGGCTTTGCGTGATGGACGTTGGGCCAGGTTTCAGAGCTAAGCATTGCTCTGCTGCCTGCAGACACCAAACAGCCACCCAGAAGTCAAGGTCTGGGCAGCAGAGCCTCAGTCCATAACCGTGCCCTTTCAGCGGACCCCATTAAGAGCATCAGGAGACACGAGCGGGCCCTGTCTGGGGATCACTGCCCATCCCACTGCTTGCTGGGCTGGCAGCACAGCCCTTCTGCACCTGCGCACTGGTTTCTCCCACCAGAGATGTCCCAGAGCCCAGGAGCAGAGCCTCTCCCTGCCATCCGCAGCCTTCCCAGCCCTACCCCACGCCATCGCAAAGCAATGGGAGGCAGCTGATGGCACACAGCAACACGGCATCGGATTCAGCCTCTCCTTTCTCACCCGTGCTCCGGATCATGCCCAACGCCCAGTGCACACACGGTGCCTGCAGGTCTCCTTCAGCCCCAGCACGTCAGGCTCCGAGTGATGCCCACCACAATACGCACTCCCGTATCACGGATGCGGGGAAAGCCCCGTCCTGTCACAGCCTGGCAGGAATCCCCTCGCCTCGGCGCTGCTGCGGGAGCGGACCTGATGAAAAGCAACCCAATGCCCAGCCCGGCCAAGTTTCCACACCCAGGTTCCACTCCCAAAACACCTTGGCAGGGCGCGTGGGCTCCCGTTTCGGGAGAAGAGGAGAAACTCTGTCAAAAGGGGCTGTAATCCAAGCGCGAATGGGATGAACCAGCAGAAGCAGGAGAGGGTCTGGCTGCAGAAAGCCCCAAGAAGTCCCCCTGGGCGGGCAGGGGAGGCAGCAGCGGGGCAAGCCAGCGCCTGGGGCTGGGAGCCGCGGGGCAGGGGCAGTCCCACCTTCTGCACGTACCTTCCAATCCACCTCCTCCTGCCAAGCGGCTTCAGAGCCTCGAGCGATCCCAGCGCCCGCAGCGTGCGCCGGGGCCAGCTCCAGCCTCACCTGTGAGCGGTGCTGGCGGCCGTCCCCGAGCACGGCGGGGGACTCTGCCTGGACGGCCGCCCCAGCGCCTGCAACCGGCAAATCACGCAGGTGCCCTGCTGCAACCTGCCTGCGCCAGTCCCTGCCTATCGCACCGCCTCTTCCTAATTGCCTGAAATAGGATTTGCAAGTGCCCGGAGGAGATCCTGAGCTCTTCCCTGCACCAGCTCAAGGGGCTTATAAAATTAAGCAATTGGATATTGAGATATGTTAATTCTGCAGCAACCTTACCAAGGCCTGCCTAAATGCAGCCTTGCATGTATGTATACACACACACACACTTTTTTTTCCTCCCCAAGAGAGACAGTGGAAAAGCAGCTGCGTCCAAAAAGCTGAGGAGCGCAAAGGCTCCCGACAGCTTCCTCTCTGTGGCCCCCAGTGCTTTTCTCAAGCCTTGGAGCCCATCTCAGCCATGGGAAAGCGGCGGGGAGGAAACGCTCCTGGCCGCCTGCCCGGGAGCTCTTGCACACTCTGCAGCAGCCGTCCCCTGCCGCAAGCCAGCTCTGCCGGGCTCCCCGCCGCGATCCACGCCCGACAGGATGAGGGGGCTCCAGCTGCACAGCCGTAACACCCCATGCCCATCGCTGCACCCACGAGCTGCTCCCCAGCCCTTCCCTTTGGGCACTCGTGCTTTAAAGCCTTACAAACCGCCCTGGAACCAGGGCTGGTCCCTCGCTTTGCCAGGACGCTCCAGGTGCAGCGGCTGCCTCGCTGCAAGAGGCCAACGCTCCCGGCTGCAGACGCAACCCCAGCACGGGGAGCAGAGCGCCTCTCGCCTCCCAGATTCATCCACGGATTCTCTCGGCCAGCAAAACACAAAGATAAAAGGAAATTAAGAACAGGATTTATTTCAGAGCCTGACGAACACTGGGAAAAGAATTTACAAATAAGGACTGGTGCGAGCAGCTCCCCAACAGCCTCTGCAGGGCGCTGCTCGTCGCCAGGCCCATCTCCGATGGAGCAGACGCGCACGCAGCAACACGCCTGCATGCTGCCACCAGCTCCTGCCTACCTTCCAGGTGCCCTCGCTGCCATCTGAGGCAGAGAGATGCAAAAAGTTTAAACAGCCTTTTGCTTTATTCCTGAGGGCCGTTCTTATGTTAATCTTGTTTTCCTTGCTGGGACAACATCCTTTAGATCTGAGATAACCAAGAGGAGCCTCAAAAACCAGGCTGGAGCAGAAGCAGGGACGAGGAAGCTCACTCAGAGATGCACCTGGGCAAAGCAGTTGGCGCTGCCTTCTAAGCCTTTCATGCCTCTCACTTTGATGTTCGCTTTGATGTCCGGGATTGACGTGGCACGAGGAATAGCTGATTAGATTAAAATCTGCTTTGTTTAGAGTCATTAACTCAACTCCCTAAATATAAAAGTTATAAAATATTAACATGGTTTACAAACAGCCCCATGTCACTGGTGCCCAAGGGTCAGCCGGCCCCGGCCACGCTCGCGCCGGCCCCCGGGGAAACTCCCGGCAGCCAGCGGCCGGGCAGGGCTGCGACTACAAGGAGCAGCGGTTTAACAAAGCAGCAGCACAAAACCAAACGTTTCTGTTGTGGAAACGGCTGGGTGGGATTTCTCCCATTGCGTAACGCACAGGGGCACACGGCGTCCTTCCAGCACACGCACAGGGTGCCTTTGCTCGGCACGACAGCGATAACGAGCGGCTTTAAGTGGCACCCGTGCTGCTGAAGGTCAGCGTGCGCAGCAGGCGAGATGTGGGCAAGGCACCCGCCTGCATCACCGTGACCCGCCTCCCCCCGCGCTGAGGGTGCCTGCAGACCCACGGGTGTCACACATCCCCGCGGGCTGCTCCATGCCTCCCCGCTTTCGCTTCCCGGCTGACGGACAGGGTGGGAGACGCAGCTCGTGGGCAGGACAAGCACAGGAGAGACGCGCCCCTGCCATCCTTGCCGGGGTCACCACTCGGGCGCGGGGTCCCGCTGGGTGCCCCCGGAGCCTCCGTGCCAGCCCCGCAGCAGGGAACGGCACTTGCGCCCCAGCCCTCCTCCTCCCAGAGGGACAAACCTCAGCAGCAGCCCTCGGTGCGAACCCCGCCAGGCCCTGCAGTCCTCCAACACCGCGGGCAGACGCTGCTCTGCCGGGCACGCACACACCGTGCCCACGCGTCGGTCTCGACCGAGCGCCTCCCGCTCGCCGGGTAATATTGACCCAGATGACAAGTTGTGGCTGACTCTGAGGAACAGAATCGGCTGCGTTAATTTGAGCTCTGTTCAAAACCCAAGGGAAAGAGAGAAAAAAATAAAAAAAAAAAAATCAGTGACTGCCAAAGAAAGAAGGGCAGAGCCAGGAGGGAAGGGGGAAGGCAGCAAGCACCAAGGCAAGCGAAGCGATGCTGTGGAGCTGGTGGCAAAGCCAGCCGCCAGCCCCACTGGGACACCGAGCAACCAGTGCTTTTACTTTGAGCCCAGCTTTTTGACAGGCTCTGAACCCCACGTACTGATGGAACGGCACAAGCGTGGCAAGCCCCAGGGGTGCACGCGATATCCTTAGCAAATTATACCAAGGATCATTTGATACAAAGGTTCCCCTACCGCCTGTTGCAAATTATTATTTTTACAAGATCAAAGCCAAGCACGCTTCATTCCTACCTCAAGCTCAAAGGTTCACTGTGAGCGATGCAGAGGCTTGCCACCAAGGAAAGAAGGGAGGAGAGAGAGAAACAGCAGGAGGAGATGCTGCTGACATCACCCCGTCTATACCTGGGAGGGGACGTCCCGGTGTACGTCACCTAGGGCCATGGTCGGCCAGCCCAAAATTCCCCTTGATCTCTCTGACCACCTTCAGGCAGCCCAAAACTCCCCCTGCTCCTTCTGCTTGCGGTTTCGCCTTGGCCCCTGGTGCAAGAAAGCTCTTGCTCACACATCCACGCCATGCATGCCCTGTGCCGTGGAGTTCGGATACCAAAAACCAACATGACGGATTTAAACACAGATACAATGCAAGAGCCGCAACTTCTTGTCATTTCTTGGGCTTGGCCACAACCACATCTTGCAGTCGGTCCTCCTACCCCTGCCCAGACGCACGGCGCAAGGAGTGCCGCAGCTCTTCCCAAGCCCTGCTAGTTACGGGTTTGACTTATTTAGGATGCAATTCTCGGTGCTCTCGAGGCAGCAGCATATAATTACTGTACAGCTGCAGAGGGTTTATTAGGCTAAAAAAACCCAGTCCCTCCCAGCGCTTGGCCTCACTACCATTTGGTGGTGACAGGTCAACGCACCTTGTGCGCAGCAAGCACAGCCTTTGACAAGCTGGGCACAGCAGCACCCGCTTTCCTAAACAGTTAAGAGAACTTAAAACCCAACAACGCATGTCCGCAGGTCACGTTTTCCTCTCCGGCACACCCTCCTGACCTCTGCCAACCTTCACTTTTACCAATATCTGTTAAGGTCACCTGAAATTCCTCCTGGTCTCCCCCAACACCAAAACTGGGCAGGACTTTGCCAGCCTTTTAGAGCCCCACATTGCAAACCAGCTCTCCTCTCTGGACCTGCTTAGGCAAATACTAACTCTTCTTCCTGCCCCCCCTCCTCCCCACCTTTTTTTTTTTCTTTTTTTCGCCCCCAGAAAAGCTTCAGCCCACATTGTTCAGCCACTTCCAAGAATGAGGCTTAAAAAAAGCAACGTTGCTCCACCCGTACATTTAAAAAAAAAAAAAAAAAAAAAGAGAAAAAATTATGGCAACCCTTTCCTTAATTGGCTCCACGACAGCAGGATATAAAATCTGGGCAGCAGTTGTCTCTGTGCTTTTGTTGTCCTCGGGAAAATTAGCTCGAAATTGGATCACTGTTCAGGGAAAAAAACCCATCCAGCAGCCCTGTCCTGTCGCGGAAGAGCCCAGGCTGCCCAGCGCAGCCCCCCCTCGGCTGAGCGGGACCCGCTCCCCGGATTCGACGGGGACACCGCACTCACTCCTGCGAACATCGGCCTTTCCAAGGAATTGCCCTAAATTTGCCCTTGGGACACATCTGTCTCGAGAGAAACGGGGGTCCTACAAGGAAAAACAGCCCCCAACGGTGTCATTAGCAACAGCTTCCTACCCAATGAAGATACTCGAGGGAGAGAGGGGGGAGGCAATCAGGCTCATCCAGCCAATTTACACCTAGTGTTACCTCATTTTTCTGTGCTTGGCTTGCAACCTTGATATGCTGGGGTGTGTGGAGCCGATATGCATATTTAACGCTAAATTTCAAGCTTAAAGCCCCAGACAGCAAAGAGCATCCTTCGGCCAGGCCATCGCAGCACGTGCCTCTTCACTTGCTCCTTCCTCCCGGTAAATCTGAAAACATCGAACAGAAGTTGACCTTTCCTCCCACAGCTCTTGCCTTAACAGTTTCCTTAATAACTTCGCGAATTTGCCCAAGGCCTTCTGAAAATCCCAATAATTCATCTCCCAACTGCTCTCCCCAATCACCTTATCACAATACTGAAAAAAAGATTAAAAAAAATCCTGAGTAAACTGGATTTCCTGTATAAAAGCCATGTGCTGTTGTCCTTAATCTATCACACCAAAGTGCAGGCAGTTCCACACAAGCTTTAATTATTTTCTCAGCCAATTTTCTTGGTGCTAAAATAAAGCTGGCTGCTCTGTAATTCCCACAGTTCTTCTCGTACCTCTTTAAATATAAGGACAGAGCAGAAGAGGCTGCGCTCCCATGCAGAAGTTGCTTTTAATGAGAGATGACTTTTTTCTGGCAGTTCAGCTGCTTCATTGTTAAATCCCTTCAGAAGAGCTGGCTGGAGCCCACCGGGCGCTGGTGATTTGTTGCTCTTTAATTTCTCCGTTTGCACAGTGCCTTATTCCCCAGGGGAATTTCATCTTCATCGCTGCCTACATCGTCTTGACTGATGGGATGAAACGGTTTCACTTCATCACGGCTTCCCCTTTCTCCTGAGCTTCTCCCGTCAGGCTCCGGTGACGGAGCGGAGCTCCCAGGGCCGGGGCGGGCTTCCGCGCCCTGCTCCGTGCCCCCGCGCAGCTGGTGCAGTGCCCCTTAGACACCTCTGCCCTTGCGGCTTGCACAACTAGTTTTGGTTGGGCTCCCCCCGAGTCCTAAAGAGGTGATCATTCCTAAACTCTGTACAAGCCTTCGTAACACAGGCACTGCCCCGAGCCAGGGCGCTCCAGCCCCGCCGTCAGCATCGCCAGTCCAGCACGCCCCACCAGCCGCGGCTCCCGTCCCTGCTGCCTCCAGCTGCTCTGCTTTGGGGTGCTGCGTTTTCCACACCCCCGCCTCTTTTCTTCCTGATAGCATCTCTCCATTTGTCAGGCAGCTCCACAAGCCTCCACCACGCATCACCCCCCAGGGATTTCTGTAGTTTCTGTATATACAAAAAGCCTTCGCCTTGGCAGGCTCTTCCCAATACCCCCCAAATACGCTGCCCCCAGCTCAGCACCTTCCACGCCCAGCATGCCCTGCCGTCCCTCCCCCTGCCAGCACCGGAGCTGAACATTTCCCATTGTTTTTAGATGTCTAATAATACTTTACAGCTGTGCAGAAATCAATTGATTATGCTATTTGTTCTAGCAATGCCACGAAACCTTCCCATCTGCAGCCACCTCCGATCTGCCCAGTGTGAAATGAAGAGACACACTCCCGCGGGCTAGAAAATATGATGTGGGAAGGGCTCATGACTATAGGAGGGGTTTTTTGGCCTAACATTGGTTAAACCATCAGCTGCTAATGTCGTATTTGTCTAGCCCGATAGGGTTGCAGCGTAGGATGAAGCACAAAGGTTGTGTTGCTGTTTTAAGTCAGTCACGACTGCACAAGAATACAAGCCATCACCAAGCCGTGCTCCTCATCCACCGGTTATCAGGTGCCAGCCTTGCAGCACGTCACTTGGATTTTGCGGAGATCTTGAAAGCACCCCAAGCCCACCGGCGTCCACGGCAGCCCTCCGCACATGGAGCTGAACGCTCTATCTGTAGAGGCAAAGCCTTCGCTGTGAGCCCAGCACCACTCACATTCCAATGAGCTCACCAGCGAGCAGAAGCAGCTCCAAGGAGCCTGTCTCAGGGTACCCACACGGGGCAAGGATGCTCTGGCCACAGCCCAGGGAGAAACCTCATTCACCTCCAAGACATCAGAGAGGCAAGCACCAAACAAAGCTTGTCTGGTTTTTCTCCAGTTACTTACCAGTCAAAGGGAAGATTTTACCCCTTCCCACAAATGGTGCCCGGCTCAGCAGCGTGCACGAGGCAGTACGCGCTGCCCTGCTCGGCGGGGTGACAGCTCCCCGAGCACTCCCGCGGGACCTCGGCACAGCACCTGCCCCCCGACGGCTCCCAGGGGATCCAGCATTTGGAGTTTACGGCATGCAAACCAGACCAGGGAGAGGCTTCCTGCAATTAGCTCACCAGCTCTTGCAGCCACGCACATGAGAATTGCGCCGTACACATTTCTCAGCGGCTGGAGCGGTTCAAAGAAACCTCGTGCAGCAACGGTGCACACCACCCTCCAGGAGCCTTACGGGGCAGCTCCCACAGACACGGCATGGAAACCTTCCCCTGCCACCTCCTTTGCTGGCCTAGGGGTTGTCAGGACACAAGAAGGTGCACGGCATATTTCCAGACCCCTCTGACTCAGCAGGTCCCTGGAGCGTTGCTTCTGACTCCTCTCGAACACCACAGCTCCCTGGGGCCCGCTGCGCTTCGGCAATTAGTAAAACCATGGACTGTTGCAGCAAAGCTCACCCTCCTGCAGGCAACAGCCCATCGCAAACCTCCTCTCCACGCACTGTGCTGCGTCCGTCCGTCTGTCCCGGCCTCCCCAGCTGTGCATTTCTGCCTGGCACTGCCAAAACGCAGCCGCCCCTGCCCCTCTGCCAGCAGCTGCCACCGCAGCTCGGGGGCCGGAGTCCTGCAGCCAGGAACCGCGCGATGCCGGGCAGCCTCAGCCCGCGGTGCCGGAGCCAGGGACACCCGCAGGCTCCCGGTTCCGCGGGCTGCGGCAGCAGCGGGAGCAGCCCCACCTTCCCAAGACCGGCACAGATGCAAGCAAGCCACTTCCAGTCCCGTCACTGAGAAAAGCAGCTGGGGACCTGGCACGCCACCAAACTGGCACAGCCACCACTCCCATGGCCCTGCCACCGGCAGCCCTGCCATCCCCCTGCAAATCCTCCTTCCCCTGCCCGCCAAACCCCTCCGCTGCTCCGGGCCTCACCACCTCCCTCCTCCCTTCACCTCTCCTGCCGTTATTTGCTCTCCTGCCACCCTGGTCTAATGGCTTCTGCTCCGCTGCCCAGCACGGTCAGCCGCTGCTGTAAGGCATGCGAGTGAAACACAGCACTCCTGTCAGCACTGGCAGCTCCCGAAGAGAGACCTGCGCCCGGCTGCCTCCTGCCAGACCGCACATCACAGCAGCTTTCTGCTCCGAGCCCTTCTCCAAGCGCACCCCGCAGCTCTGCGTCCTTCCCCTCTTCCTCATCCGCTGCCTGCAATGCAGCTC
Organism: Anhinga rufa; assembly: GCA_013400875.1. Lineage (NCBI taxonomy): Eukaryota > Metazoa > Chordata > Aves > Suliformes > Anhingidae > Anhinga > Anhinga rufa. The sequence goes on from VZTV01028277.1 coordinate 130,850, forward strand.
CAGCCCAGCACCGTCCCTGCAAGCAGCCAGAGGCCCCCGGCCCCACAAGGACAAGGGGAGGGCACAGCTGCAAACGCAGCGCAGCAGCACCTGGTGCTTTGTAATAACCTTTTGGGCTCAAGAGCAAGTCATGGCTTTTATCCCCCAGACGGATGCTGGGGAGAGGCATCCGGCGCTGCGAAGAGCCGCCCGACGTAGCGCCACGTCAGGCACTGCCAGGCCCCACGGCCAGTAGCTACAGGGTGAGCAGAGCCCCCCACACCACCACCCAGCACCCCGGTATCTACATGCACCAACCATGAAAGCCCAGCTCCTTCACCAAACCAGAAGCAAGGCGAGGCAGCTGCACACAAATCCCCCACTGACCTTGGAGCAGCAAGGTGGCCGAGGAGAAGCGTATTTCGAGGGTGAACCCCTCAGTCTCTCCAGAGGCTGGAGAAGCAGCAGCTTGCTGCAGCATTCACAGCCCCAGCACCATACCAGGGGATGAACATCCTTCAGGCGCTGCGCCCCACGAGCCATGCAAGGGTTATCCCCGCTCCAGCGTTTCCTGCTGGGCCGCGTCTCAGCACAGGACGACAGCGCTGCTCGCCCACGGGGGAGCAGGGTTTAAAGGGGTGCCTTTCCCCACAGCAAAGGCAAGGTTGGGCCCACGGCAAAGTTTGCTGCAGGAAAGAGCCAGGAGAACCGGTGTTGCTGCAACGCGAGCATGGCACAGCGAGGAGCCGGCCCGTCGCCGGCGCTCCCCAGGGACCCTCGTGCTGTGCAAACGTCAAGGCTGCTACTGAAGGGATGTTTACTGGGGGACAGGATGAAGACACCAAGGAAGGGGTTCCTCCTGCGCAGTTCAGCCCCATCCCAGCAAAGGCACAGAGCCCGAGCGTGCCAGCCCGGTGCTTGGCATCCCCCTGCCGCGATGCCCAACCTGCGCTGCGGAGCGGCACCGGGCAGCCCTGCAGGGGAAGGGAGGAAACTGGAACGGGGCCATGCCGGCAAGGCACGGCTCCAGAAGGCTTGCTGGCGGGACCAAGGTTTCCATCAACTTCCCAGCCTGCTAAGGGCTATGGTGCGTCCCCAGACAGCGCTCTAAAGAGCACACGTGCCGAGCGCTGCACCAGCCCTCAGAAAGGCAAGCCGCAGACGATGTCGCTTCAGTCCCATTTTGTTGTTCAGTGCTGCCAGCAGGAAAAAGGCTATTCCAGCCTCCCCGCAGAGATCCCAACCTCGCGCGCTGCTAGCTGGAGGTTGTGCAAGTTCACCCAGAGCCAGCCGCTACCGCAGAGCCTCGCCGGGCTCCCCAGCCAAGGGCCCACTCCAGCCTCCAAACCCCAAAACCACCGAACACGACGGATGCCACGGAGTCGGGAAATTCAAAGGCTATTGTGCTGCTTTGTGCAAGTTTAAATATATCTGCACGGGCTCCTTGGGGTTGCATTCCTGGTGAAGCGGGTAAGATAAACAAGGCTTCCTGCAGGAACTGAAGACAATGGGGGAATAATTAGCATTAATCCCCAATGCAGAAACAATGCAGGTAGCAGATATTTTGGACTTTCACACCCTCCCCCCCGCCACGTTCAGGAAGAGGCGCCCAGATTGGCGTAACTTGGCCCACAGGCCTCAGCTAAAAGACACAAACTATTTAAAAGGAGGGAAGCGACACGCCATCGGAGCGGAGCGATCAGCCCGGGGCTTCACGGTTTCAGGCTTTCCCTTGCAAAAGGAGGCCGGTGCGCAAGGCACGTGTTTTGGAGACATGTTTTTCCCAGCATAAACGGCTCCGGGCACCACCCGGGCTCATGCTGGGGGATGTGGGCGCCCACAGGCCGAGGGTCCCAGCGCAGAAGGTTTGGGGACGGAGTTTGCGCCCGTGCCCCAGGCCTGCTTCGGTCCCAGCAGAGCGCAGCCGGCGGCGCCGTACGGGACCTGCCACGGGCAGGCTCGGAGGAAAGCTCCCGTGTGCTGCAGGGCTCCGGCACGGAGGGCGCGACCCAGCTGCAGACCCCGCTCCCCTCTCAACAGCCAGGCCAGAGGATGTTGGAGACACTCTGCGGCTACAGGTACCACCTCTTCATTTCAGAGAGGGACAAACCAAGGCTTGTTTTCAAGTCACGGCAGTTTTTTTAAGCCGTTTTCCTACACCAGCCCCTCGGGAGTGCTCTGTGCGTGAGCCAGATTTCCCAGTCTCTCTCCCAGCGCTGCAGAATGACAGAGGGACGTCAGCACTCCCTGGACGTTTTGCCAGTGCATTAAACAGGTCATTTGAAGACTTTCAAGACAAAATGCTCCTGCACTCTGAGGTGACTCACAACCATTAGCATCCCTTCAGAGACGGCTCTCCAGCCCTCAATCACTTCTGCACATAAGCACTTTTACCCTTCATCTCAAAAAAAAGAAAAAACAAGAGAGCAGCAGCACCAATTCAACTTGCTTCAGCTTTCCCCCAGCTGCATTCCAGCTAACACTGTGATTATTGTGGAATTCTATTTGCTTTGCTGCCGTGCTCGGAGCCCCCGGCCTGGGTCTCACAGCAGTGCGCTCAGGGAGCCCGGCAGCCAGCCCCTGCCCCAAGCACCCCGATACCGGATAGCAGCGGGCACTCACGCACCCTGCAACAGCAGCACAGGCCTGCTGACAGGTTCATAGGTCCCTCATCTTCCGAACCGCTGAGCGCCAGCAAGCAAGCGGTGCTGGCTTTGTAGGAGCTGGATGTTTTCAGCTTGTTGCTGTTATTGCCCACTGTGCGAAGCCCACCCACCTGCAAGCACTGAGCTCTGCTTTCTGCAACTCCAACTCAGCTGGGTTTTATCACCCAGCTTACAGCACCGGCTTGGAAAGATTTGCATCCCGGATCCAGGCAGGGTCTGGCCCAGGCAGCAGGGACAGCTCGGGGGGGCGCATGGGCACAGCCTGACCAGCTCCAGCAGCAGCCATGTGCTCCCAGCCACCTGCATCAGCCCCTCGGTGCTGCCCCAGACACCCTGGGCATTAAGGCGGCATGCTACAAGGCAATACCGCTGCACAAAGGAGCTCATGCTCGAGAGCGAGGAGGCTCCAGCGTGCAGAGGGGGCTGGTATGGCAGAGCCATCACCTGCCCCCGCATCCCAGCCTCTGCTCTGGATGCCACCGACACCCACAGCGGTGGCCCCTCACACTTTGTGGGGCACATCACAGAACGCTCCACCAGCAATACAACGCTCTGGGAACAGCCCTGGGCTCGGTCCCCGGCCACCGAGGAGAAGTTTTCTGATCAAAGCCAGGCACCAGTAAGGCTACGCTGCTGCAGGACACCATCCACCATGTCCCACGGCTCGTGCCAGTACGGAGATCAAACACCGAGCGAGCAAGGCAGGTCCTGAGCGCACAGAGCTGGCTTAGAAACAAGCAGCTCACCAAGCCATCCAACAGATCAGATTGCGGCAAAAGACCAGGGCATAACCCTTGAACCCGCCGCTCCGAAGCCCAGCGCAGGCTGCGTCCCAGAGCACACTGAATAATTGCAGAATCCACCCTATTTCCTTTAGGATTACAACTGCACCGGCTGCCTCCATCAGCCCCGGTCCCCGACACAGCAGCCCGCGCTCCCCAGCCATCACGGCTCTGCCGTGCTGTATCACCCAGAGCACTCCTCCCTGCTCCAAGGGGCAACCGAGATAATTTTGCCAGCGTGTAGTGGCTACAGATCTCCCTGCCATCCCTTTCAGCTCTCCTTAGATGCAATTCATGAGATGAAGCAGGTAACTACAAAGGTAATTTCCTCCTGCCATCCCGCTCCCTCCCTGCCTGCGGGCTGCCGAAGGGAGGCAGAGGATGACTGTTAGCGACAAGAGGCACAGCACAGACAATACCTGCTCTATAACACTGAAGTGTTCTTTTAATGATCTGAAGGAAAAAGAAAACGCTCTGTATTTTGCGTTTGTAATAATCACAGACCCTGCAAGAGGCTCACTAGAGACAGGGTTTCACATGCAGAGGAGCCTTAGCCTCCGAGAGCATCTGACTGCCTTGATTCTCAGCGGGAAGCCCGCTGCATCTCCACAGATGGACAGCAAAGCTCGTGGCTGGTGAAGAATAATAAATGCACGCAGATCCCAAGGATGCTAAAGGGAGCACAGCACTTCACAGGTCACACAGGGACTGCACCAGTGGCCAGAGGCTTAAGAAAGAAGTATTGGCAGAAATGAGTTAAAAAAAAAATATATATATATATTATATATATACATATATAATATAGATATATAAAATCAATTCAGCCTGGCATGCCTGGACCATGGTCTTTGTCAGCCAAGGGCCAGAGCATTGAGCAGCTTCTCAGGCAGTGGGGAGGAACCGGAGCCCCCTCTCCTGCCCGCTGTCATCTCCACATGCAACGAGGACATTGGGGCCAGCGTGGGAGCTGGATCCTCTCCCATGGCAGCCCCGGCGTGGCAGAGGGCATCACCACCCCGCGCTTTGAGGGGACACCAGCCTCGTGCCATCTCCATCGGTGATGCACGTCACCCTGCCACTAGTGACACCCACAGACCAGCCCAAAATCACCTCCTGACAAGCAAGGCGATAACGCTGCTTGATGATTATTCGTGAGATGAAAGCGCTGCTAAAGGACTTCAGGAATCAGATAAAAGGGATGACAAAAGGCTGAAATATTTAATGCCAGAAAAATGCAGAGGTGTCACACATGGAGACGGGGGGCAGGAAGGCAACAGCAGCCGGCACCCAAAAAAGCATCCTCTGATGACAACCAGAAGCCAGGCTCCCTCCTTTCAAAGCACAGCAAAGTCAAGGACCAGTGCCACATTCTTCTCAGAAGTTTCGCACTATACACAGATCCGCGCAGCTGGCACACCAGCAGCCCAAACACCGAGCCTGGGCAGGTGCCTGCGATACCGAAAGCAGAAGCCACAGCATCCCTGCGCTTCGCTCAGGTGGCATCAGTGCCCAGGAGTAAGCTAGCAAGGGCATGCAAGAAGGTTTAGCAACCTCCTCCCCAGCAGCGGAGCTTGGCACCCCAGCTTTGCATTTCACGCTCCCCGCGTCAACACGCAAGGACTTGCTGCCTCCCTGCAGACCCAGCGCCCGGAGAGCTCTGCCCACACGCGCGGCGGGTCAGGGCGAGAGGCGAGCGCAGCAGAGCTCAGGAGCCATGAGCTGGGGATGGGGGAGAGGGAGCAGCAGAGCGGGAAGCACACGCAGGGCACGGTGCAGGATGCAGCCCTGGCACGGCGGGAGCAATCGGGAGGCCCTCCGTGCCAGGAGGGTAGCAGGGGCTTGGGAGGAGAAACGATGGGGAAACCCAGCCTGGGAGCAACCAGCAACGGGGAGAGCAACTGCAATGGGCTTGAGAAGAGATAAGGGAGAGCAAGGACATGGTGGTTGGGGAAATGGGAGTGGAGGTGCCAGGAGAGAAGGGAAGACACAAGAAGAGCTGAAATAAGCCTGTACTGCAAGCAATAAATAGGAGAGAGCATCTCTAGCAGGGCATGAGGAAGAAATCCTCCCGGCCCGACCACAAAATGGCTGCAGAGCATTCATCCGAGGCAGCTGTGGGTGCCAGGGAGGGAGGAAGAGCAAGAGAGAGCAGGGAGATGGGATGGAGCAGTACGAGGTGGATGCCCCAGGAAGCGGAGCGAGTGACCGCGATTTGGAGGGAGGACAGGGAAGCCAGGAAGCATCAAGTCTGGATTCAGGGGCTGAGAAGGAAAATCCCAGAGAGGATAAAGAGAGGAGCCCGTCCCTTGGGGAGGCCAGCCCTCATCGATGAAGAAACAGGAGATTTCCTGGGAGGAAAGCAAGCCTGAGAGGCAAAGCACAGAAAAGCAGGGGCTCAGGAGAACCTCAGGCACAATCGAGGGGTCTGCAGAGATCCCAGAGGGCATCTCCCACCCAGCAGCCATGGAGGAGAAGGAATGTGCCAAGCAAGGTGATTATTGCCCATCACAGAAAAGGCTCTGAGTCGTGGAGCTCGGCACCTACCACCCTCCTACAAGACAAAGCCCTGACTGTTCCTCCGTCCTACAGGCACACAAACCCTTCCAGCGCCTGGGAGCAAGACATGGAGCCACCCACAGCCAGAGAAAACCTCCAAGCAAGAAAAAAATAAAATAAAAGTAATAATAAAAAAAACAGAGCACGATTCTGGGAGAGGAAAAAAGCAACGCAGGCAGACAGAGGCATCAGCGGAGAGAGACCAGGCCAGGTCCCAGCATGCCACAAATATACCGTGATGCAAGGCGCAAGCCAGAAGAAATCAGGGTGAACTTGCTAAACAAACGCAATAGGGTTTGGCTCATTCTCCAGCTCTCTGCTTCAGCTCAGGATCTCGCAGGCAGAGTTTCGGAGCCGGTCGGGATCCTTGCCCTGTGCTCCAGCCCCTGTACAAACTGTTCAGCTCTGAGGGAGCTGCTCGCAGCGAGGAGGCGATGCGAGCGCTGACGCAAAGTGACCAACAGAGGAGACCCTGGCAGCACAGGCGCTGCCTAGACCGGCCTGCCGTGTTTGCAGACGGGGTTCAGGAGCCAGCCAGCATGCGTGCAGGCTGCTCCCGGGACGTGCTGCCGGAGGAGCTCCAGCAGCTCCCGAGCGCCGGCTTTAAGAACACATCGGATGCTTTAACATCAACAAAAGGCCTCTATGTGGCCTGAGCCAATATATTTCTGCAACAATTCAGAGTTTCTGGATTCCTCCTGCACCTGGTGCATCCCACCACCACAGCTGGTGCATCCCGCCACCCAACAGAGCCAGGAAGAACCAGGAAAAGGCAGCCAGACCCTCTGCCCAGCTTTGGGCATAACCCGCAGGCGACCCTCGCAGGGCAGGGCAGGGCAGGGCAGCCGTGCTGGGCTCTGCACAAGCTGCAGCTCCGCAGCTGGAGGCAGAGCACCCACAGGAGCGGACGCCGATGCTGGCACGTCCTGTGCCCCAGGGACACCGCACCACCGCCTCTGCGGGCGCACCGGGGCCTTCCTGGGAGCGCGAGGGGGGCACCACACCATCGCAACCAGCAGACGGCTTGTTCCCAGGTGGCAGAAACCCTTAGGGGACCCTGAGATCCGTCTCGAGGCCAAAAGGCCCCTCGAACGCCCTCATCACACACGTAACAGAGGCCACCGCCTTTTGCCCCCAGCTCAGGTTTGCCTGGCACTTCCCCCATTGCCCAGATGCCTTTGGAACATGGCAGAGCATGTTTCTGGAGCATCACCACCTCCCTTTTTCCAGCAATTTGTCATGTACGCTACTGAAAATCCACACCTTGCTTCTCACCTGACTTGCCCAGCTATGCTGGGGGAGCTGAGCAGCCAGCAGAGCTAGACAGCCCACGTAGGATGACTCCTCTAGACACCACTGCTGCCCTTATGGGCACTGGGCTAAAAGATTAAAATAGTTCCCGAATGCAGGATGCTTCCCTCGCTCAATTCGCCCGTAACTGCCTGGAAGAGTTTCTCTCTCCTCTGGCCTAGGAGGCAGGCTGCAAAGCAGCAACGTCCGATGTCCGCCCAGCACTGACACCCAGCGCGTCACCCATAGGGCCACCCATGCCCCTTCTCTCAGCACTGAAGCAATCTCTTCCCTCCCCAGCCATAAACTGGCTGTTGGGGTGACCTCTGGACCCGGGGCATCATCTCTGTGTTTCAACGGTCATTCTTCCAACCACATTGCTGACCAACAGCCCCACACTCGCCGGTGCTGGGCTCCTCCTTGCTCACCGGAGGGGGTGGCTTCCAGCAATGCTGTCCCTAAAACGGAGGGTAATCGACTGTCCCTCCTTCACTGGGAGCACACCCACCAGCAGCTTGCTCCCCCTTTAGTGCACACCCCCTCCAGACTGCGGTCCCCAGCGTTAAATTCCCTTTTAACAGCTTGGCAAGAGGCCCTTCCCTTCGTGTCTGGGCTCCACTTGGTCCGAGCAAATCACTCCAAGGAGAGACATCACCTCTAGCAATAACCACACCGACTAACGGGCTGATGTAGGTCTCTTGCCACTAAACCCTACAAGAGGACGGCACACGGCCATCAGCTCTCCCAAACTTCTGTGTTGCAAGGCGAGGGCTGGACCCACCGCATCCCGCCTGCCTGGGGACCACGAGGCACCGCGCTGCGCCACCGGGCCCACCACGCTCCCAGGGACTCTCGGGTGGGAAACCAGGTAAGTCACAGAAACGCTGAGGTCCGCAGGGACCTCTGGGGACGGAGACCAACCCCTGCACACGTGGGGTCACCTGGAGCAGCCTGCCCAGGACCGCGGCCCATTGGGGTTCAAGTATCTCCATGGATGGAGAGCCCACAGCCTCTGTGGGCAGCCTGTACCAGCACTTGACCAATCTCACAGTTTAAAAAAAAAAAAGAAAAAAAGGTGTTTTCTTGCATGAGGTTTCAGCTGAATGCAAGTAAGAAGAGGTGCAGACACCTTATCCAAAGCCGCAGCACCAGGGCGGCGATCACCCAGCGGGTACTGGCTTAAGGGCAGGTCCGACCGGCATAAACCCCCCTGTGCAGACCTTCTGAAGCCTGGACCCACATCTGCCTCCTGGCACAGGCAGCAGGTCCAGCCCCGGGGCTTTGGAGCACTTACAGGAGGGATGCAGAGCTCCCGTGCCTGTCCCTTCCCCCGTGCACGGGGGCTGCAGACCCTTGCCACCCTCACTCGCCCATTCCCTCTCTCCCAAAGCATCTGCTGGCAGCCACTGCTGGAGAGAAGCTGCCGAGCGAGAGAGGCGGACAGCAGGTCCCACAGGCACGCCAGAGCTCCGGACACCCTGGCTGGGCAAAGCAAAGCCCCAGGGAGGTGCAGCATCTCAAGCAGCACGACCACAAGCACAGCAGCTGCCAGTGCCACCATCACACAGCGTCACAGCGGGGCTTCACGAGGGTGCTCAGCATCAGCACCCGACAGTGGGTGCCGCGGGCAGCGGCCCAAGCCAGCACAGCGTCCAGCAAAAAGCCCAGTCTGCTCCTTACCTAAGCGTTAAGCCAGGTGGCTCTGCAGCTTAAAGGCGGCCCCCCCAAATTCCTCCCTCCCTCCCAGGACACCCAGCTGGGGGGCAGCGTACCAGAGCGGCTGCTCGCACCAGCGCGCTCGGACGCCAGCGCTGTGCTCTGCGGCCGCCCCAGCCCACCCCCTGCTTCAGGTACTCGAGCATAATTAGATGGCCTTACCCTGCCTCATTTCAATCAGCCCACTTACACAACCAGATTTAGTGGGGGTTCTTCTGACGACTGTCCATGAAATACATTTAATTCACTCTGTGCCTCTCTGAAAAAGCAAAAGCTAATTTATTCCACGTCATCTCTGACTTGCTGCCAAAGGATGCTGCACGGCTGCATTTCAGAGGGGTGTGCCTGTACGCATCCTCTCTTTACTCCCATACAGATCTTCAGCCAGCTTACATTTATTACGCTGTGCTTGAATCCGACTTCAGGAAGGCCTCTGCCTGCTGTCTGAAGTTAATTTCTTCCCCTTCGGTCAACCAACTCAAAATTGGGTTTTGTATTAAAACGAAATTTAATTTCTAGGCCATTACCCCACTGTGGTCTAGCTCCTGTGTCTGCAAAACGAGGAATAAACAAACAGACCTAGCAATTCATTTCCCTCTTAGACATGAATTCCAGTTATAAACAATAGCAATAATATTCTGCAGAGGCACAGAGCCCCTTTCATTTCGGGATCTAGAGCCACGTCACGGAAAGCAGGCTGGGACTCCTGGCCTATGCCAAGTCACTCGTGCAGACCTGGCACACAGACCTTCTAGATGTTTTCTTGCATGGCCTGCACAAAGCTTCTCTTGGATTTGCCCTCAGTTTCTCACTGACATAGCAGGTTTCCTATTATTTCTCATGCTGGCTTTTCACAAGCTCCTGGGTTTTCCTTCTCCCTCGCAAACAGAGAGCCCAGACAGAGATATATAAAATACACAGTTTTAAGACCTGAGAGCTTGCAGGATCCAACTCTGCAACAGCTGTTAGAAAAAAACAAAACACCAAACCGAAAAAAAAACAAACAACAAAAACACCCCACACAACCATCCCCGTTTCTATTTAGGCTCTACTCTTAAATTTTGAGAGAAAAAAAAATCTGGCATCACTTTTAATCCGCACAGGTGAGAGCAAGCGTGCCCGTTCATCCACAGGGCACTCTGGCTGAAGACTGCATTCGAACCAGATCCCATCCGCATCCTCTTCCTTTGAAGTGCGGAAATCCCACGGGAAATGCCCAAAAGGAAACAAAACCAGCTGCCAATACCCAGCCGGGGAAGAGCAGGCATCCACATATCAGGCCAGGTTGCTTGCAGCAGGCTACCAGCATGCTCCTCTGCTTGGACCCATCCCAGCCAGCACAGATTTAAATAATAAACAGGGTTATCATCGGGAAACCCCCTCCAAATCCCACAAGCCATTTCCACTTCAATTTAAAAGACTCCCCTGGTTCAGCACAGCCCAAAACGTGGCCGGGCCATCCCAGGGCAGCCCTGGCCGAGGCAGGGAATAGCCTCGGAGCCGCAGAGCACGCCAGGCTCTCCCCAGGCCCTGGGTGATGGGGAAGGGGTGGCACCTGCAATGGCATGGCATCCCCTCCCCGGTCCCGCACAGCGGCCATCGGTGTAACGCCGGGTGACATTTGGGACAGCCCGCATCCCCTACGAACAGCCCTGTGCAGAAGAAGGGGACATCACGGGGGGNGCAGCTTGGGCCTGGCCGCAAGGAAGACCCCAAAGGCAAAAGGGGAGCAGGGAAAAGGGGCGGCAGAGGGCTGTCCCCTGCCCCTCAGGCGCCCGGAGGCACATCGGGTTTGTTCGCTCAGGGAGGAAGCCGTGCCCAGCCAGTGACGCGGGGACAAGCGAGCTGCGCGACGGCAGGCCAGCACCACGGAGCTGAAAGAGGGCACAGGGAGAAGACAAAAAGCGGTCCAAACTCGCGCGCAGGCACGCCTGAGCCCCCACCCCGAGCCCCCGTGCCGGTCGGGGGCACCCCAGCCCCGCGGGGCGGGCGGCTACCCAGCCCAGAGCAAAGGGGCGCAGCACGGCCAGGCTGTGCCGGGCAAAGAGCTTCAACCCGGCCGGCAGCTGGGCACGCCACGCTTTTCGTCACCAAGCCCCATCCTCGCGCCGGGGTGGTCCCGAGGGGCAGCACCCCACTCCTCTCCTCTCCTCGCTGTGCTGGTGGGCATCGTCGCGGTGGGGAGCTGCCTTCCTCCCCCCGCAGCAAGCGGGGAGCCCCGGCTGAGCAAGGGCGCAGATATCCCTCTTGGGACCCTCTTGGGACCCTCTCGGACCCCGGGCCGGGCGCTGCCGCAGCGGGCAGGGCCGAGGGCAGCGGCAGTGACGGAGCCCGGCGCTGCCAGCAAATACAATAAGCTATTTCCTGAGAAAGGCCAGCGTGTCCAGAGGCACAAAGGGAACTATTCTGCCGCCAGCCGTGCTCCTGGGGCTGGGATGAGGAGCCGGGGGGAGGGCGGATGCCGAAGCCACCGAGCGGCACATCCATCTCGCGGACGCTGGCGGGGCCCCCGTCACCTCCACGCCACAAGGCCGGGGCTGCAGCGCCCAGCTCTGCCCCCCGTGTCACCTCCGAGGGCGGCGGCGCGAGCCAGGGGCTCGGGGCTCAGCACCGTCCCCCTCTCCGCACCCCGCGGACAAGAGGCAAGTCCTGGGCCGCTGGCAAAGAGAGCTACCGCGATGTTTTCTAGCAGCCTCGCATAGGAAAACAGGAAGGCGGCACAGGATCGGAGGGGCGAGAGGCTCCCTCCCCAGCGCCCCACCGGCAGCCTCGGCCAGGCCGGCCGCCCTCGCACGGCACAAGGCAGCTTTCAGCAGCACACAAGCGCCCCATTCTCCCCCGCCGCTGACCTCCCTGCCCTGGCATTTTCGGGACCCGGGGCTCCGCATCGGCAAGCGATTGCGCTGGAAGAGGCGGCCGAGGGAGGCTAGTCATCGGCTTCCCCGCCGCGTCCTCTCGTTAATCAGAGAGGCTGACGGAGTTGCTCATTTGCAAAAGATGACAGTAAAGCCAGGCACTCATTAAGCTGCAGCACGCACTCGTTTTCCAGGGCAAGAACATTAAAAACAAGCAAGAGCAGCAGCACAGGTTCGAGCCCTGGTGAGGAGACCAGACCCGGACCCCACACCTCCCCAAGGCTGTTTGGCGCTCCCGAGGAGGATGCTCCGGGGAGCACCCTCTGCAGCCGCAGACCCTCCTGAAATACTCTGCTGGCTTGCCCCGAAGAGGGGAGCACCAGCCTAAGAGACTGCAAGCGAGCGAAGGTGGGCATGTTATCGGAAGCAGTAACTGCCTCCAGAGGTACAAAATAATCACACTGCTTATTAGCTTCATTTAAAGAACCTGCTGTGCAGCCTGCAGAGAAAGTTCCGGTTCCAGCGTCTCCGATGGGACAGCCAAGAGCCTGTCCAGCGACCAGCCTCCAAGATGTGATGACTCCCAGAAGCCAGGAGCTCACCCGAGAGATAACAGGCTCAAACCCCCCCACCTCCTACTTCAGACAGTCCGGTGGCCCCAGCCACCAACAGCACAGAAACCCACGGAGAGCCGTAGTCCAGGGGGTTCAGGATGAAAAAACCCAAGCGCAGGCTCGGAAACGTGTCTCCCCATCCCCTAGAGCAGACAATCAAGAGACGAGACAATCCTGACTTTAAAAATGATTCATTTATCAATCTCACATGGCATCAAGGGTGATCCCACCCTGCTTACAAACATGTGTGTGTGTATATATATATGCCACGGCGTACAAACTGCTAGCACATCACCCCCCAAGCTGCGCCTGTGCCAACGAGGCCACTGGAGCGCAGCCCGCCTGCAAGCACACTCTTCAAGGGAGGGGATTTATCACCCACTGCAGCTGAATTTCTTCTTCTAAAGCAACGTTTACAAAACAGGCAGCACAACTCAGGACCCTGGCTGTACGCACGCACTGCTTTCACCCGATGCCGCAAAAGGCTCCGCAGGGCACAGACCTGTCTCTAATTGCTCGTGAAGCAGCCGGCACACCCAGGGCTCTGTAGCAATAACACCACCTGCCTGAATTGATGCAACTGCTTCTGTCGCCGACGTTCATTCTTCCTCCTCCTATTTCTACCCCACTTGCTGTCCTTTCCCAGGAGCATCCTTGAGGAATACCCTCTTGGGTGCAAGAGCATTCCAACACTGCTGCCCAGGGCAAGGAGACCACCACAACCAGCCTACCTTCCTCCCATTTTGTGGCTAGTTTTATTACCCCTTCAACAAGGGCAAGAGCCAAGCGAGGGCGTTTCGAGCGTGCTCCTAGCAGGCGAAACGCAGCGGCGACAACCACAGCGCAGAGCCCACGGCACCTGCAGAGGCCGCAGGGCTCTGCCTGCTGCCCGCCACCCAGCCCTCGGCGAGCAGCTCTGCCACGGCCCCCCTCCAGCACAAACCAAGTCGGGCCACGCACCACCGCCTCGCCGGGGCAGGGGGGGATCAGGAAGGAAGGGCACCGCCGACCTTATTATAAGAGTCAAGGAGCAGCTCAAGCCCCCGCTCGACCCCGCGCATGCAGGGTGATGGGTCGGCGGCGCCTCCCGGCTTTGCCGGCCGCTGCCCGGCCGCTGAGCCGTGCCACCCGGGAGCCAGCAATGCCCCAGCGCGACGTGCGGCGTGCTGGCAGGCACCGGCTGCCAGCTTCGGGCTGGCTGCAGCGGCTCCTCAAGCAGAGCCGGTCTCCTTGAAGCCGCCTTCCAACAACAAAGGCTCGGTCGAGGTTTCAGGGCTCGCTCGAGAGCGCGAGGAGGCCTGGGCGAAAGCCAGGCAGGGCAGGCAGAGCCGGAGCCATCGACGCCCCGGCGTGTCAAGACTTGAGGAAATTATGGAGCAACAAGAGCCATTTGCCCTCTCCAGAAACTCCACAGCCCGCTCAGCAGAGCTGCGCTTTGCTGCCCAGGCTACGTTACAACCGTCTTCAGCTGTGCACATTAGAGCAATAAAATATGCGGTTGATATGTTTTTGGAGGCAAGACCCATAAATAAAGCGAGAGGACGAGGAAATTCAGCTCTCGCGCGTCACTCGGGCACATTTTCTAACAGCTCAACAGATTTTCAGCACGAGCAAAACATGCTCCGCTTCAAGACTAGCAATAATACCTGGGAGAACGCAGGCAGTAGGGCACCAGCGCAACACCCCAAGTGCCGCCCGGCCTCTCGGTGCAACGGGGGGGTCATTGCGTGAGTCGATATATCGCACGTGCCCATCTCCCCCCC
>VZTV01028277.1:146101-188341 GCA_013400875.1 Anhinga rufa
GGGGGGGTCGGGTCCGGGCAGGGCAGGGCGGCCCGGGCGGGGGGCGGCGCGGCTTCCCCAGGGCCGGGGCGTGTGGGGCGCGCACCCACCGCGGCGTGGAGGGCAGCGGGGGGAGCCCGGGTCGTGCCCTACGTGCGAGGGCTGCCCGGGGCGTAAGTGAGCCGCCTCTCGAAAACAAACGAGGAAAACCGCATCCAGGCTGCTGGGGCGCCGAGGCGAGCCCGGGGGGATTCTGCGGGCGCTGCTGTGCAGGGACCTGCCGCCCCTCGCCCCGCGCCCCTCGCCACGCCGCGCACACGCGTGCACACGAGTGCGTCCCCACGCCGGACGCTGAGCGCGGGGCAGCTGCCACGCTGTGACTCTGGGCGCAACGGGGCGGCTGTACCCTCCCGAGCAGCGGAGGTCCACCCCACCGCCGCGGCCGGCCTCGTTCTCACCTAGCTCACCGTGCGGGGGAATTACAAATCCATTTCCCCCGGAGGATCCGACAGCAGGACAGTTCATATGCACCATTTATTTTGCGTTAAATCCTATCTCTGCGTTTCTGGCAGCGACAACTCAGCCTGCGCGGCTGCGGCCAAGTCACGTAATCCATAGCCGTCCTGGGACCGGTCCTTGTCGTCTGCATCTGTGCAGACCGAGTGCAAAGAGAGCGGCCAGAGCAGAGTCTGACGGGGCCCGATCCCGCTCCGGTTCGACAGGCAGGAAATTAAAGCCACTTTCCCGAATTCAGTGCTGCTGGCAGGCTGCAGCAGGTAGCCAGGGTCGGACGTAGGCTGCTCAGCATGCCCTGCGCTGGTGGCTGGGGTGAAGCAGCGAGGATAACAGCACAGATGTGCGGCCCTGAGATAAGGCACATCAGGCTGCAGGAGAAACGAGGCCACTAACAACTACCAGATGGCTGGGGAGCACAGCAGAGCACCATTACCAGGGCTAACAGCCTGGCTGCACCGGCTCTGCGCAGTGACCGGGGCTGCCAGGGCAGCTGCCGTCGGAGGCTGGCAGCTCGGCTTGCACCCGAGCTCGGGGGCTCTCAGGCTTCCTCCCTCAGCGCACCGGGGAGAAATAAACCTGGAGAGCAGGCGTCGTGCAGGGGTGGCCAGGACGTGGCCCTACGTGCAGGGGTGGCCCGCTACGCAGCGCCAGGACGTCACACCAGCTCCCAGCGCTGGTGACAGCCCCACCGCCGAGGGTGAGCACGCTGGCAGGGCCGGGGCACGGCGGGGCTGGGGCCGCTGCTGGGGTGACGCAGCGGAGGTGGCCCCGGTGCCGTCCTCCGCCCTCCAGGCACCAGCCGCTGCAGGTGCTCAGGCTCCAGAGCCAGGAGCAGTGATGGGTGCACACAGCTGCGGCTCCAGCTGCAGACCAGATCCAGTGGCGGGGCTGGGACCCACCAGACCGCAGCGCATCGACAGAAGTATTTCTGTTTTTTTTTAAGTCCCCCGAAGAGTTTTCCTAAGAGATCACCAGCAGATGACTGCCCCACTCACAGCTCGGCGAGCGCCAAGGTTAGTTGGGCCTCTGCATTAAAAGCTGGCGGTGGCAGAAGTGACCTTGGGCAAATATTTACAATTACAGTGGTGGTGTGTACGTGCATGTGTTCAAAACACAGAAGGGGTCAGGTTCAAATGGCACTTTAATTGAGCAAGCAGGGCAGCAGGAGGGTAGAGCTCTCCATGCTAATGTGCTAACCAGTACGGAGTGAGTCACGTTCATTAGGGGTGGGGAGATCATCTCCCATCTGCCCACAAAGTCATTTCGGAGTGGCAAATGCTCAACAGCCCTTCCAGGAGGACCTGGGCATTTTGAATAGGGACTGTCTTGATTTTTGTAACGCCCAGCTGGGACTGTCGCTGGGACCCGGGGAATCATGATTATCCTGCCCAAGGCTGGTATGCATTAGCATCCGCATTTCACAAATGGGGAATGGAGACACTCGAGTTGTACCGCGTGCCTGGGATGCCTACTGAATAAATAACACAAGGTTATAAAGCAGGATTCCCCCTTGAAAATTTGTTCTTACAGTGGAAAGCATAGGGGAGGGGAAAAAAATCCTTTTAACTTCCGAATCCCTCTTCCTGCTTCTTCCGAGGAGCCGGCAGGCAGCTGTAGAGATGAGCAGGGACGGATGATTTCCCCAAGAAGAATCTCTTCTCGTTTTCTTTTTATATTTTGATGACTTCATTCTTCTAGCTTTCATTAGCACCTCCTTTATCTCCAATTCTTCCCCAAAGGCTTCAGTTCTTCCTCCTTGCTGCTGCACCGGGAGCAGCGGCTCCCGGTTCACAGATGGGAAGTGGATGCTTTGCACCACCTCATGTTGAGGCCTGGAATTTCAGAGCCTGATCCAAACTCCAGCTCTCTCCCACGATGAATAAACCGGAGACCTCACCTGCCCCAAAACAAGCTCTCTGGCTTAGCACCCACTTGCCCAACGCCTCTTTGTCTCGCAAGGCATCAATCGCGGTGTCACGCGCTTTGTTACGGCTTCGTGGTTCATCCTCCTGCAGAAGCACCAGCGGCCGGGCTGAGCTGCCCCCGCGGGGTTCGAGGGCTGATTTCCAACACGGAAAAGCTGTTCCGTCGTGTGCGTGGCGCATCTCTTCTCTGCACACAAGCCAGCCCTCAGTGCAAAGGGCAGGATTTTGCACCACCTCGTTTGGGAGCGACCCCATCCTTCTGCCTCCCCTGGGACCCCCGGAAGGGCAATTCCCACCTGGGTGAGGAGGCACGGTTTGACAGGCAAGGACTATCTAGCCAGGTTTCAAGCCATGTTCTGAATATCTCCGTATTTCAGCTGTTTGTTCACATTCCCCTTACGCCAGAGTTCAGCCACTCCAGTTAGTTGCAGGTAAAGTGGTTTTGCTCAAGGCGAACACAAGCCTTAGCAATTCCAACCCTTCCCGATGAGGAACCCTCTCTAGGGAGAGCCCTCCTCTCTCTCCTCCAGAGGAAGACAAGGACTCCAGGAGGAAGATGAGGCACTGCAGGGGAAAGCCCAGACCATTCCCACAGCAAGAGAGCAGGAGCAGTCCCCAGTTTTGCTTCTTTACTGCTGGGGAGCAGCAGTGGGATGGGACGAGGCGCTCAGATGAGGCACGCATTACCTGGGAGCTAGCACAGGAGCTGGAGGGAAGCAGGAAACTCCCCACAGCATCTGCAAGAGCTGCTCCTTGTTTCTGAAGCTCCTGGGGAGCGGGGTGGTGGGTGTCCCCAAACCCTCCCCTTGCCATGACAAGCCCCAGTCCTCCCCTAGTCCTTTCCCAGACTGGGCTGGGCAGGCGCATTGCACAACATGCCCCAGCTGGGTCTCCTCTGCCTTGCCAGGGTCACAACACGGAGCCAAAATGCTGCCCCCCTCTCCGTGCTTGCAGAGGGATCTGAAGCAACACATTCCTGAGGGAAAAACTTGGGCTGCATTTTGGAGACACAGCGGTGGTCTCCCACAGGTCCCCGGTGGGTGACTCCAGCATCCAGCACCCTCACCACCAAAATAAAGCACAAGTTCTCCGGTCTGTATTTCTTGTTTCATCAAGCCTTCGCTAACCCAAAGAGTCCTGCGCTACAATAACTGGTCCCCCCACAGTGACTCCAAGATGAAACAACTCCCCAGTTAGCTAAACAGGTTCAGCCTCACAGACTTTCCATGAGGCAAGCTTTGCCAGGGAGTGGAGAACATAGAAAGCAGCACCAGTGCCCGCTATTTTCCCTTCCAGCTTATGGACCGGTGCCCCGGAGCTCCCAGCCTGACCATCAAGCCCAACAGCCACCCCCGGCTCTGCTGGGGTGTGGGCAAAGAGAGGGTAACAGCCACCCCAGCCACATCCCGGGCTGGAAGAGCCCCCGCTGCCACAGTCAGGCATCGGTGCTGTGCATCCACAGGATGCACATGCTGGTTATCCACATGGGGCACAGAATTGCTTCACATGACAACTTGATTTTCCCTGTTCAGGCTGGTTTTTAAGCCTAGAGAATGGCACAGGAACCACACACGGGAGCCCTTAGACTATGAAGTTAGACACCCGAAAGGACAGTCTCTGCTCAGCCCCTTCTGCCTGTGCATCGCAACCACTTTCGTTACGCTTTTCTAACTCCACAGAGCTCCCTCATCACTCACTGCAGAAGATGGATGCTGCCGAGGGAGCGGGGCTGGCTGGTTTAGCGAACAGGGCCATGCTCTGTAGGGACCTCCTTTGCTTTTTGGGGAAATGCAAAGGCGCCTGGTGGCTACAGGCAGAGAAAAACAATGTGATAGGGTATGGACAGTTCAGTGCCACTCTGGAGAACTGGGGGTTTACCTCTGCAACCACTGCAGAGCTCCTATTCGGAATTGGCCACTGCTGCACTGCTCGTTCTCCGAGTTCCCATGTTGGTATGAAGCCTGGTGAGCAGAGCGTGACCGGGGCCGTCAGCAGATCTACACACATAAAGTGCTGTCTTGCCAAGCACTTCGAGGGCAGAAAAAGGACCCCAAGTACCTCAGGTCAGGCGTGCAGAGGGATCACAAGCTGTCTGTGCTTTTCCCTAGTACCTTTGGGCCATGGGTCCCAGCTTCCAGGTATTCATGTTGGAAAAACATCCGTTACGCTTGCGGAGCACATGGATAAGTTATAAGCTCCAGGGGAAGCACACATGAAGACATCTGTAATTTTGTATTCAGCACAGCGTTTCACCGGAGCTCGAGAAAAACCCAGCTAGAGCCTCATTTTGGAGAGCAAACATAGAATAACAATTCTACTGCATGAAAACCCTGACCAAAGGGTACAGGGTCCTGGGGAAAAAACTGCCAAGAGTCATGCAGTTAAAGAGTACCTCACCATGCATATGCATGAGGGCAATTCGTGTAAGGTGGAGAGCTGCACTTTCCGGTATGTATAAGCTGAGCCTTGCAGCCCCGAGAACATGCTTTTAAAGACAGCGGTAAAAAACTCCCGGTCTAACATTGGCACCAAGGAAGCAGGTAGAGGAGCGAGCTGGGGGTGAGCGCAGCCCTCTCACTGTTGTACATACATATAGACACGTGTGCATACATATATAGTGTATACAAACAGCTACATAGATATATATATATATATATATATACACATATATGCCCCAGCTCCATGGCAAGCACAGCTTGGCTACCGTCATGGGGCTCCTGTAGCACATTATGCTGTCTTCTAGGATGCTTCAGGGTGACCTCTATGCCTTGCAAAAGAGAGCCTGGCTTCCAGCAGCCAAAGCAGCCTCCCCCTCTCCCTGGCATCACAAGACCTACCCTGACCCTACCATACTGCAGGAAACATTCCCACACTTCCCAGTTCACTGGTCACCCACGCTAGGAGCAGCCCTTCTAAATCTCTCACTCTCTTTTAGCCTCACATAGCAACAGGTAACACATATCCCACTGCTAACTTTTTCAACCTAGCATTAGGCTAACTTAGGAATTAAACACAGCAAATACGCATTTAGTAAGACCTAGGTCAGGCTTATAACCAGAATAAAGGCAATAGACTCATTCCAGAGCACCCAAAACTTAAAGTTTCCTCAACGTCCATCATCTGCACTCTGAGGACCTTGAAGACCTCCCACCCTTCCAAAAAGCAAGGAACTGCTCCCCCAGCTTATATCACTCCCGCCTGCAACACTGGTTTAAATCCTCCTGGAGGGTCCATCTGGGTCTGTCCGGAGCATTCAGCAGTGATTTCTCCTTCTTGTTTACACCTGATCAGCTGGAAGGCGAGTAGAGGAAATGCATGCTAAGCTCAAGGTAATGTAAGGAGAAACAAATCATAGCAGATCTCCTGGAGTTCAAAGGAACACCTCTGGGCAGGAGCAAGCAAGTGCTAGGTGGGGAATCGGAGAGCTGGCGCTGAGGTTTGCCAGGGCAGGGCAGAATCCCCGTATCTGTGTGTGGTACGCACAGGGTCGTCCTGAGCCTGCTGCCCACCAGCAGAAAATAAGCCGTATTCCTAAATAGCACTTTGTTAACGAGGTAGAGGAGGGAGAAAAAGGCATGTTGAGGTCATTTACTAAATTAGGATGTGAAATTAGAAGCTGTTGCAAAAGGCAGTGTGGACTCAGAAATCACTGGGGGATTGCCATGGGCTGACTTCCCATGGTTTCTTCCCAAGAGGTTGTACAAGGCAGGCAGGGCTTCTGCTGAGGTGCAGGCGTGGGGATGAGCAGAGTCTGTGGCGGGTGAAGCTCAGATGTTTATCTGGGGGAGTGGGAAGGTGCTGTGAACAGGCAGGCCTCCCCGGGAGGCAGCGAGTCTTAGGAAGAGACACAGTGCATGTCTCATGTGGCTGAAACCCGGAGGAAAGCTGGACACAGACTTGAAATGGGAGGTTGGTCCTTCTCCAGCAGGGAGACAGGCCAACAGCTCCTGAAGAGCCCAGAGAGAGCGAAACTGGCACTCTGCTCCCACCGTGGCAAGCTAGTCAGATGAGATTTGGGCAGACGCGTGGCAGAAAATAACAAAATGCAAATCAGAGCGAGAAAAGCTCATCTCAAAAATAATGTGATATGCTGCTATTCAGCAAGAGGCGAATGGGAGAGGCAGTGATGCTGAAAGAAATCGAAGCACAATAGTGGAGTCTGCGGCGTAAGGTGACGAGGAAAATGATGGATGCAGCTGGGACTGTGCTCACCCGACAGCGGGTGAGAGCGTGGGGAGGTGATGGTCCCTCTGCCGATGGCTGTGGGGTGACCGTGCCTGCACAAAACTGTAACGGGGAAGATAATGAGGCTGGAAAGAAGCGAAGGAAGAGCAAAGCAAGAGTGCAGGAGAAGCAGGTGTTGCTCCAGAGAGAATGCTTTAACCAGGGAGTTATTTCTGTGCAGTTTCACTAAATGGTGCTGGAGGACTTGTCTCCAAAATCTTGCAGTACCAAAATGATTTGGTACTGGTGGAGTAGCGCGACCACCCTGCTCTGCATCCTTCTCTGCATGCTCCCCTTGCACCTGGGGTTGCACTGGACCAGGTCACAGATGGGGAAGTGAAAATCTGACCAAAGTCAACAGAGCCCGGAAGGAGATGACCCTCCCAGCGACTACTGCTGCCACCTTATTACAGGGTGTCAGCCCCCATGTCCCCATCCGAGGTGTGAGTGAAGCCTTCCTGAGCTCCAGCCTCTTCCTGACCCTCTCCCCAGGTAGCTGCAAGCCTCCCCTCACTTTAGGACAGGAATGCCCTGTCTAACATGCAGCCTTACCCAGCAGGTCCAACTGGGAGCACCGCCTGCCGCTCCTCCCTCGGCGCTGCATGGTGCTCGGTGAATGGAGCAGCTACGTACTGGCTTTTAAATTAAAGTAAAGCTCAATCTTAATGGGGAATTAAAGTCTGGAGGAGAAAGGGGAGGGATGTGACGCTCTGCACGGGTATGCACACACATTGACTGTCTAGTCCCTCTCCTTCGGTGGGCACTGTAGCAAGCACCAACGGCAGTGTGACAGTGCACAGTCATCCACTGCCTTGCCCTGCATTGAATGAGTCTTTTCAGAAGCTTATTTTTAAATAGCAAGTTTGAGTTAATTGAATGCAAGGGTTTTGGAGGAGCTGAGGAACTTGCTAGTCACTGGTGGCTGTTCTTCCAGACGTCTTGCAATAGTAGAGACTTTTCAGATGACAGGGAACAAAGCTCTACCAGGATACTCTAGAGAGGTCATATTTAAAGATAGAGCAGGTGATATAAGGTAATGAGTAAGTTGATAAAGAGAAGTGAAATAATTAATGATAACCACCATGCTTATAAAATGGATTTTGTCCAGCTTTCTTTTTCAGCACTACTTCAAGCCTGGTCAGTAATAGTCCAGATGCAGTCAGCATGGTGCTGCGGGGGGATTAAAACCAGCTCCAGCCAAGTCCAGGTTTCCTTCTAGGTTCCCTGGGGTCTGTCTTCAAGGGAGAAGCACCCTTTCGAGTAATGCTGAGCATCAGCCTGGTGGTGAGGAAACCCCTTATCTCCAAGCTCCATGCCAGAATGGAGAGGGACCTGCTTGGCGAACCCCATGTGGCTCTGAGTGAGAGTCCCTCCTCCTCTCGCCAAAGATGGGTCTTGTTTCCCTTCCATTCCTGTCTCCTTTCCCTTGCCTCCATACCTGTTCTCATAGCATTTATCTTGTAGCTAGATAGCTCTGATTATTCATGCTTTGTTACTGAGTTCTGGCTTTTCACCCAATTGCCAGATGCAGTGCAACTCCCATACCCACAGTTTCTCCACTGCTTTTGTGGTTGGGCTGTTAGGACCAGAGGTGGGGGTTATGGAGGAGGAGGAGGAGGAGGAGGAGTATACCAGGAGGAGCAGAGAGCATGGAGGATGCCTATGCTGCTGAAATCCCTCCTGGGTTGTTATGACACTGCAGGGCTGTGTGCATCCTCCTCTGGATCACATGCCATAAGAAATGCTCACTCCACAGACATTTTAGGAATACGCTTTAGCATACACTTTTGCAGAAACCTCAGAGGACACATTAATACCACAGCTGAGTTTGGTATTGACGTGCTGAACATGAGCTCTTGTGTCGTGCCAAGCTGAAAGCGCTACAGCCACCCTGGGCCTGGGGAGAGGAATTGGGAGGCAGCACCAGGACCTTGCTCTGGTGCTGGTGTTCTGGTGGGGGACCTTGCTGCTGATCCAAAGGGAGGCTGGTAGAGCAAAGGAGCACCCTGGACAAGAGCTGAAACTATGCAGAGAGGCTTAAAAGCAGTCATGACACCCCAAAATCTCAGTCACTCGCCGAAGCAGAGGTTATGAGTGACTTCAGTCTAGCCCATGAAAACCTGTGGAGGGGAGCTGACACTGGATGGGAAAAGATTCTTTCATCTAATACAGGTCTAACAGGAGAGCAGAGCTGGAAGCTTCACCCAGAAATTCAGATGAGAAATACAACATACACTGCTCATTATGAGGGCGATTAGCTATTCAAACAATTTACTGAGGTATGTGGTGGAATCTCCATTATCAGAAATTTGAAAGCCAGCCAGATCGCTCTCCTTTCCCAGTTAAATGGGACCCAAAGCAGAGCTGACCTGTGCAATGGAGCACCCAGGTCATCGGGGCTTCCCACAGACCCTGGGAAGGGTTGGTGGTCCGTTCAGCTGACATGGCAAAACAAAAATATTTTTAACTTGGATGGAGATAAAAGGTAAAAACTTCACATCTAAGAGCTCTGAAGTATTGCTATTGAGGTGGTTTATCTCCTTGTTTTCCTGAGAGGCTCCTGCTAGACCAAACCACCATGCAGCTACCCAGGGATCTTAGTCTCCAGCCAGCACCAAATTCCTGCAGAGCTGCGGACGGTCTCACTTTTTTTTTTTTAAAGCTCCAGTTCCTGGAGCCATGGGAGAATTTTCGTACCTCACCTTCTACTTAGAAAGTCAGGCAAGTTTCTAGCCTTCCCAGCAGCTCAGAAATGAACGCAAAGAGAATGTGGATATAAGTTTTTAAAGAGAAAAACGACCCAAATCCAGGCAGCTGCTGGCAGCACTGTGAGTATCGGCAGGCAGAGACAGCGCTGCTGCGGTGCTCTCCAGTGGCAGCAGCAATTCTGGGTGGAGGAGTGCGGCCAGCCCTGGCAGCCTTCAGCTCTTCCAGGCATGGTCCAGCGTGGCATTGCCGAGCACGCGTGATGGTGAGGATGGCCAGGCGATGCCGGTGACGCTGCCCGCAGAGTCCTGCCTGCCTGATGTGAGCCCTGCTGACCGCAGGACGGAGGAAGGAAGGTGGTGGTGCTGATCTGATGAAGCAGGGGCGTTTCCGTAGGCATGCTCTCATGCTGGTCATATCCCGGGGTTTGTGGAGGTGCTTTGCTGCTCACAAGACCTGCCGTTTGAAAAGTTGGTCTCACTTTCGTGCAGCTTATTATTGTAATTGCACCTCACAGGGAGAAGGGAAATGTGCTCCTTAACAGGCACATCCATTTTAATGGATTCTGCTTCACTGCCAAGAATAAGCAATCACAAATCACAGTCTACAAGGACCTTTAGAGAACCCTTCTGGTTCAGATATTTTTTTCACTTTGTCAGTGAAAGAGCACTTCTAAATACCTATCAGCCAGCCAAGATTTACCATTTGGGTAGCACGTGGCTAAACAGAGGGAGGGAAAAAAAAAATCTTTATTTTCAATTTATTTTCTTATTGGGAGGAACGCTCCCTAACTGCACTGCGTAACAGCTTCCCACAGCAGGCAGCTACCACGGAAGTACCGGGATCCAGCCCTTGCAGATGATGCAGTAGCTTGGGTGGGTTGTTTCAACTTTACATCTACCCACAAAGTTTTACAGGCTTGAAAAAATTATTTCCACTAACTCAGGAGGAAGGGAGAGCTTGTTCACAGCGCAGGATGGCGTTTCCTCAGGCAGGATCCTGCTATCAGAAAGGAGTCAGCGCTCGGTGGGCTTGGCAGCAGGCAGAGCTCAGCACCTTCCCAGGGCGTTTTGCAGGGAGGCGGGAGGTTGGGACCTGCCTGGGTCCTCAGGATGCTGCTTGGTGGGCTGCAGCAGGCAAGGGACCGCTGGGGCTGTCTGTAGCCTTTGCAGAGCATTGCCACATGCTCCCAGGTCTTGCCTGTCCTGATGGGAGCAGCAGCACAATCCAGAGAGGTCCTGAGGGACTGAGTGTGTGCTGAGCTGAAGCACAGACCACAGGCTAGGAGGCAGAAGGACAGAGTGCCACCAAGATGAAAGTACCTGCAGCTGAGGAGCACACGTGCTTCATCCTCAGCTTTCGTCCCCAGCCATGAGTGCAAAGGCACGGGACTGTGGTGGGGGCAGAGCACAGGGGTCACCTCCGGAGTAGCCGTGTCCGAGCAGGGACCCCAGCCCCATTTGAGGACAGCAGGGATGCGGTAGAGGAACCGCCCAGGCCACTTCGTATACGACGGGCTTTTGCAAGGTGTGTACACGTTGCAGTACGCAGAGAAGGACTGGCTGAAGTTGGCCTCCACCGCCTCCCTCCAGGCCGCTGCTGGGGTTTGCATCCTCAGCAACCCCCCGCTGAAGGCAGCGGTGCTGCAGTGGGGATGTGCGTGGGCACACACGGAGAAGCACTCCTGCAGCCCTGGCTGCTCCCTGCCCCAGCATCAGCTCCCGTTTGGCTCCCACCCCGTGCTCCTGCTATCTCAGGGTGGGATCAGGCAATGCCAAGCCCTTTCTTGGGGGAGAGGCAGCTTTCCTGGCCCTGCCCCATGGCAGGAGCCAGGGCTGGGAACCGGCTGGGGCCCTTGCTGCTCCGGGCTGGAGGGCAGAGGTGCAGTGCAGCGGCGTGGCTCGCTGCCAGCCCCTTACCACGTAATCGGGCAGCTGCGCACGCCGAGCCTGCTCCAACTGGATCACATTGCTCCTGCCTGAATCACCCACATGCAAGACCGTCCAAGGCCAGCCCATCCACAGGCTTTATCTTCGCAGGCTCTTGCTTTCCCTGCATTTGGAGCAGAGGCTCTCTCCCCTGCACGCATTAACGGTGAAAGTCATGGAGATGGCTCCCTTGGCCACACCAGAGGTGTCAGCACCGGTGCTTCCAGGTCTCAGGCAATCACCGACACGAGCGGCACTGCTGCACAGCGCTGTAAGGGTGTCTAATGTGGGTCCCCAAACACCAAGTCATCCCCAAAGACTTGTCCAAACCCTAAACAATCTGGGAATCTAAAGAGGAGCAGAAACATAGCCCGGATTGTTTTTTTCTTTCCTCTTCTCTATAAAACGGAAAGCAGAGTTTCCTCTGGGCGTACCAGATCTGCTGTCAGCACTCACACCCAAGACGCAGTGGCGGGCACTGCTCTGCAGGAACCAGGAACTGAAACTTTCTGGAGGCCTAATGGGGTGCAAAAAAATCCACAGCATGGAAGTCGGCAATAACTTCACACTGCTGTCATGTAGTGATGAAAGGGCCAGGGCTCGTCTTTCCCACTGACTCATTCCCCTGGCTGTGGACAGCTTTTGAGTCCTTCCAAATTTAGCTAGATTCATGGGTTTTTTTAAAAATCATTCATCAAATAACTTCTGCAGATAATTATGAGTTTGTTGCTCATTTATTAGCACTAGGCTATAATTATTCAGTATCCAGATGATTTGCTACATGGATCATGTGGTGTTGAGTAGGTCAGATGAGTACAAAGCTCACAATTAGGATTTTAAAGTGTGTTTTCCCAAGAAAGTCTGCAGTGCATCCTTAAACTCTGCTGTGTTGTCAACAGCATGTTATTGGGAAAGCAGAGGCAGAGAAGGTGAATTTGGACATAAATGTGGACAAGCCTTTGCAGACATGCTCATGTTTTGCCCAGCGCCAGCTATAGCAATGCAGGTGCAAGGACTTTGTTCTGTGTTTTCCAGGTGTGTGATGTGATAGACTCCCTGTGCGTCAAGGTGACAATTCTCCTGTCCAGCTGGTGCCTTTTCCAGGGCGTTTTGCTTTTTAGTGGCCAGATCCAGCATGTAAATGGCAGTGCAAAAGCACTTAGCAAAAGCTTTTCTCCCACAAAGTCACAGCTGACCCTGTGGCAACACCACCTTCAGCCGTGTTTCTGTTCCCCGTCTCTGTGACCAGCCCTGTGGCTGGGAGCTCCTGGCCCCGAGGCTGGAGAGACGCTGGCAGTGTTTGTGCCGTTGGGGCATGCGGGTGATGCTCCCCATTTTCAGGGGGAGAAGGATGCCATGATCCTGGTACTGTCCAGGACACAGGGAGCAGATCCTTTTGCAGCAGTTGCAAGAGGAACGGTTGTCCTTTACGGCTCTGTTTTGACACCGTGATTGCCATAAGGAGCATATTTTGCTGCGGTGATGCATCACGCGGCAGAGGCGTAGTGGGAGCAGGCTGTCC
Organism: Anhinga rufa; assembly: GCA_013400875.1. Lineage (NCBI taxonomy): Eukaryota > Metazoa > Chordata > Aves > Suliformes > Anhingidae > Anhinga > Anhinga rufa. The sequence goes on from VZTV01028277.1 coordinate 158,902, forward strand.
AGCTCACAAGGGGAAAACTGAGGCACCAAGAACTTACAGGGCTTTTAGGAGATCACACGCATGCAGCAATTAAACCTCAGTGTCCCTTCCCTGGCCAGCGCTCGTGGCAGGAGCCTTGCTGCTGCTCCATGTCCCCCATACGTTGGCTTGCTGCGGGTACCAACGGAGGCAGAAAGCCCAGGCAGCCCTAGGCAGGACTTCACGTGTCAGAGCTATATGGGACACCCCTCCTTATTGTGGGGGTGGGCAATGCCGTCTGCTCTGCATGCTGGGCTTCCTGGAAGTCCATCTACGTAGATTTGGCCATGCTAGCTGGGCTTCACTGCCTGGTCTTCCCTGGCACCAGAGCAGAAGAGGGACTTTCTCATACCCTGTATCTGCAGAATCAAAGGGGATTGTGGGCTAGTTTTGAAGCACTGGCTTGTCTTTCTTTTCTGCACCCAGTGGGGGAGTTGGACGTTCCACAGATTGCCGACCAAAGGTTGTTCGAGGGGGACCAAGGGGATAAGGGGGAGCCGATGGCGGGTAGACTGGTTCTGTGTGGGGTGAGTTAGGCTGAACTCCAGCACCGCCCAGACCCCGAAACTGGCCTCACCCTGCAGCCCACATGGAGTTTTACTCCCTAGAAAACATCCCCATGGCTGGCCACAGCCACCCCAGGCACCTCCAATCCCCAGCATGGACTGGTCCCACTGCAGTGAGCCCTGTGCATCGCCTTCCCCCCCAGCACCTTGCTCTCGTTGTGTGTGGGGGATGTGGCATTCAGAGAGCCCCTGAGCAGCCCCACAGGGTAAACAGCCGTGGCTCTGCTTTGCCTCCAGCTGAGCAGGGTGTTGGATGTGGCCTCCTGAAGGGCGCATTAACCTCTGTGAATGGTGCAAGGAAATTAAGAGCAAACCACAGGTCCCAGTGTAGGAGTTGACTTCAGTGTTTGTGTCTCCATTAGGGCTCATCACCCAGCTCTCCAAGGCAGCATCCTCCTCCTCCTCCCCTCTGGGCAGAGGATGCTCTACAGCCACTTTTCCAGAAGGCAGCACACATGACCACATCAATTGCTCTGGTATGTCACAGTTTCCTCTCGCTTGTGTAGGTGCCCAGCAAGGAGCTGTGGCCCATTTTGGATGACTTGCCTTGAGTAGTTAAAATGCTTTGGCCAAAATCCTGAACCCCTCAAAATCCTGGAGGGCAGCTGTGAAATCCCCTGAGGAGACCCAGCACGTAGCAGAACTGTGAGTGATGCTGCAAGACCAGCTGCAGGCAACAGGAACCCGCGTGCTTGACAGCTCAGAGCAATCAGCTTAGCCACTCAAAACAGAGAGAAGAGAAGACCACTTCCCACAGCTCCTGGATGAATATCCTGGTTGGATAACCAGGAACGTTGCCGCTTCTCGCTCTTGCGATCACATCGTGTCTGCGTGTCACTAACGCCCTGACTCTGTGCAGGGTGGAAGGTGTCTATTTTATTGGGTACTTTTCAAAAACATAGTGCAGAAGAACTGATGCTGAGAGCTCATTGTAACTGCCTGTGCCCAGAAATATATGGGAGGGAAGGTGGTGTCCTTCCCCCGTGGTGCCTGAGCACCTGGGAGATACTTGCCCTGGTTCATTTCTGCTGGGAGACAAGTGTGATGGCTCCCTGGCCACGTCCCCCTGCCTCCCAAAGCATACAAAAGCCTGGCATCCCGAGCAGCACAGCTGGCCCAGGTCTGTCCCAGTACCACCTGTGGGAGTTTTATTACCAACACAAAAGCGAGCAAAGCTAGACCGACACCAAAGGCGCTTGAACACCCCACCCGCAAGAGGCTTTGGGCTCCTCTAGGGTGAAATATGAGACACAGTCGTTAATAATCATCTGCTCTTTCCATGCCAGTTATGTGCAGCCCTTGGGTTCCTGGCAGACTGCAGGCATCTCTTGTGGTGGAGCCCAGCCCCGCTCCCTCTCGGGCAGCCACCGGCAGTGGGGCGCTTGCAGCCCAGCATGCCGGCGCCTGCTGGAAGCACTCCCTGCAGCAGTGGGTGTCCCTGGGTGCTCCTCCGTGGCAGAGCAGGGGAGGGCTCCCAGGGAGATCCTCTCCCTTAGGGAAGCCTTAGGCTTAGCCTTAGCCTTAGCCATGGGGCAACTTCCAACCGGGGGCCACCTCCATGCCCAGTGAGGGCAAGGGGTCTGCACCTTTCTGCAGGGAAGGACCATCAGCCATCCAGCATGGGGTCCCTGGCTTCACAAGGGGACAGGGCAGACTCGGTGTGGCAAAGAAACTTCAACCAGACTTTTTTTTTTTTGCTACATCTTCCATTTTTCAATGAGCATTCCCATTTCCAAGTGGCTGCTGCCTCGGAGGGGGAAACACTCTTCTGGACATGTTTCATGGGGTTGGGGCATTTCGCTTTCAGCTTTTCATCCAGATTTCTGGCTTTAGACATGAACCAACAGGCTGCAGAGGATGGCACCCACACGCATGCACACATGCATCTTCCCCAGCTGCCTGGGCCTGGTTGGCAGTGCCCAAAATGAGCAACCACAAGTTTTTACTCCTTACTTCCAGTGCTTAAACATACCGTCCCAGGGCAGAGGGTGCCGGGAGCGATGCGAACCTCCTGCTGTGCAACCAGACGCTAGAGGGCAACGCGATCGCGCAGGCTATTAAGCGGTAGACCATGAGTGCTAATGAATTTGCTGCACAGCAAGTGCTTTCGGACCTGCACGCCTGTTTTCAGTGCACAGTATGCTGTTCTGCTGGGACTCATGGATGCAATGCAAGACTATCGGATCTGTCCCCGTACCAAAGTCTCAGGGTGCAAAAGGCTCTAGACTGATTTTCTGCAAGTTTTGCAGAAAGGTTTTTGGTTGCCTTTTGATCAAAACACATTTTTAGGCCAGCCTAGTCCTCCAAGGGAATGTGAAAGGGTCATAAAATAAGCCCACTCGCAATTTGGAGAGCTGTCAGCGCTCATCATGCATCCCCCATGCTGGTTGTGCCTGAAAAAACATTGGAAGGGAAAGACGTGCAGGGACATGGCCGATGCCTTCATGCTAACTCACACGTGCCAGGATGGCAAAGACCCCTCCAACTTAAACACAGACACTGAAAAGAGGATCACCGCCGCCTTTGGCCTGCATCGGCTGCTTTACATGGAGCACTATGGCAGCCAAATCTCCGTCTGGTTGGATCCATCACTAACCACAAACAATTATGTAAGTCAGAGTTAACACCATTAGAAAGAGAAAATGTTTACCCGTCTCAGCGAACGGCTGGGCAGAAGGGAGGGTGGAAGAGCTAGGAGGTACGCGTGATCACTGCTCTTGGGCTGCGCTGGGTCTCCGTGGAGTCCTGGCTTGTGTCCTGCTGTCCCCTCCTGCCGGTGGCTGTCAGCCCTCGAGTGCAGCAATAGAGAGATGTCTGGGCTGACAACTCAGTCGAAGATAGGAACCTGTCACGAAATGAAACAGGAGGATTGCCAGCTTGATTGGTTGCCTCAGGGAATCTTCCATTAGCGGCTTTGAAAGACATGTGTCATTTATTCTTCCCCTGTCTCTCTATTTTTCTCTTTTCTCTTTTGGAAAGAACTGAAACCTTCCTGGGCTGAAATTCCTGCAAAGATCCCCTTCCCACTCCTCAGCTTTAAAGCTTATCTGTCTGTACAAATTCCTCCCTGCATTACACATAGAGCCTAACCTAATTTTTTTAGAATCATATTTATGGCTTCCTAATTAGGGGAAGAGTCATTGCAGAGGAGAAGAAAAAACAGATCCAGATCAGGGAAAGTTGGTGTCCTGGGGGTGTGCATGGCGGGTGAATTCATTAGACACAAATGCCTGAAGTGAAATGCTCTCCGAAATCCTTTGTACCATGGACTCAGGGGAGTCCGCCCCCTCTGAACCGGGTACGCATCCTTAAAGAAATTACCATCACCGTTCTGGCTCTGCAAATTGAGGGATTTTCAGTTTGAAAAGTTAATTTGAGGAGCTTTTTGTCTGCAGCTCTGGCGCACAGTCTGTGTCCCCAGAACAGCCCAGCTAGCACTAATCCTGGGCGATCAGGTGCCTGCGTGCGGAGAAATGCCAAGCGCTTTTCATGCTTTCTGCCCAGACTGGGTTTTAAGAAAAAAAAAAAAAAANATACTGGGAGTCAAACCTTGCTAAATCCCTGTGATGCACGGAGACCTAACAACCTTCAAAGCCACCTCTGCTCCTCTGGGCTTGAAAGGGAGCGTGCGAAGGCTGTGCACCACCACTTTCCCTGTGAAAGCCACAGATCTATCCGTGTGCTGGCCACAGGGCCAGCTGGCTGTGGGGTTCATTTGGCTTCATCTCTCCAGGGAACAATCAGCTCTTCTTCTGTCTGAGGTGGCCACTGGCCAAAGTGGGGGGAAAAGCACCCAGGGTACTGTTATTCTCTTGGGCCACCAGGCCACTTTTGGGTCTGGGGTCTGTTGGATTGGTAGTCCATGGCTTGGGATCGGCTGTGGAGCAACAACTCAAAGGCAGGAAGTTTTTGTTTCTACTGTGAAGTTTGCAAAACGTGGGACAGAGCACAGTTCCCTGGCTCTGAAGGGATGCATCGAAGCTTTGCTCAGGCACAGCAGGCAGGAGAGCTGCCTGGGCTGCAAGAGGGACCGAGCATCTCGCTCGATGGGACAGTCACCGGCTGAATCCCCGTGGATCTGAGAGACGGGGGTGATACCGGCCCCCAGAAGCACAGACAAGCAGGTTTTGTGCACACTGATTTTGATTTCTAAAACAACCAGTTTGAGGCTCCTTATTCCCATTGAACTCTTCCACACCCGTGTTGTCCCAGGCCCGGTGTGCAGTAGGCTCCTAGGTGACCCCAAAGCGGTAGACACTGAAGTGCCACTGTCAACTGCCTTCCAGTTCCCTTTTTCTGGAAGGCATTGCTGCCTGACTTCCAGTCAGCAAAAACCCCGGGAGCTTGGGAACTGATGTGACTCCTGCTAACACAGTCACCGCTTCCATGCTTTTCCCCCGCAAACTGCCTTCCCTTCATGTTGTGTGTGCACCTCAGGTTAACTGGCCTTTCTGTAATTAAATGACTATTTAGTTTTATTTCTTGCCCCCATGCAAACTCTTTTAATTCTTGGTTTTCTTGGCACCGGGCATCACTTTATAAAGCTGTGCTGTGTCTTCCCTCCCTCCCAGGGCTCAGTTAAAGCTCTCAGAAATGCTGATGTACTGCTGAACCCTATTCCTCAGGGGGCTGCGTGGTCTCAGGAGGAGCACACACGGTGGCAAGTACCAGGGGGCAGTTCCTGAGTGGCAGACCAGGAGGTGGCTGCAACTCAAGCATGTTGCTGAGCTCGGAGGTGGAGCGAACTGTGCAGGGCTGGGAGGGAGGGAGGTCCCTCCAGTGCTATGAATACTCGTAGTTCAGTTCTGTCATTTGGAAAGGAGAGCAACATGGAAGGTGTTGTGAGGGCTATATCCCCCACTCCATGACCTTTCTGCTGAAGAATGGTCCCTTCTGTTTAACTTTTGTCCCTGTGGAAAAGGCTCAAATAATGAATCTGTCTTCTTAAAGTGTCCCCTTGGAGGGTTACCAGGGATAACCGCACTGCTTTCCTCCAGTTCACTCTTTGGTGAGTACCATACTCCAAGCTGTATAAAGATAGGGGCTTTCCTTCCCAGAGCAGAGCGTGTCCTTGGAGTACACAGGTCTGTTGGCATTAGCCAAACCCAATGTGCTCTTTACCCTTAACATTATAGTAGATGCAGGGGCTCAGGAGGAGATGAAGAAACCGGTACAAGAGGCTCCCACCCTGAGTGTTGCAGTCCCTCTGGCTGCAGATGCAAGAAAGCAGAATATATTCCCTGTATTTTTCATCATAAGCAAAATCCTATGCAAAGTGAGCTGAGTGACTCCATCTGGTACCATCACACTGGGTTTCTGTCCTACTGCTCTTCCCCATTCAGGGAAGTGGCTGCATTCCCCCTGTCTTGTGTCACAGCAGAAAAGGGGAGTGTGAGGAGCCTGGAGCAGAAGTGGGACCAGGATTCAGGCATGCTGCATCCCCCACACATGTGCTTGAGCCACAAGACTGGCCTTTGCCATCGGTTAAAGCGCATTGGAGCTGGCCATGCTGATCCTGCTTGAAGCTGCGTGGGGCACCCGTGCAAACAAGACCGATGCCGCAGGGTGGGTGTGATCACGGCAGGGTACGCTCAGCAGATACTTGTTTATCTGGTGGCAGGAGGTCTGGATGCTACTTGGTGACTTTTAGCAAATCATGTCTCTTCCAAACACTTCAATTCCCCTGCTGTAAAACAACGATAATAATATTTACGTACCTTGTAAAACTCATCATCCATGGAGATGTAAGTGTGAGGCAGCAGCATTTCTCTCGCCCCTTGTTAATGGCTGGAGATATTTCTCCTTTGCGACTCATGTTAGCTCGTACTCTCTTTGCTTGGATTCCCAGATAATACCTTACAAGCATTAACTCCGGCCCTTGTTTACTTCTTTTTTAGACATGCCGGCCCCAGAATATTTCCAGTGGGGACAATTTTTTTCCCCCAAATATCTTTCCATTAGATATGAAAGGTTTGTGCCCTGCACCGCTGGCATAGCTGTCTGAAGCTGCAGCCCCCTTACATGGGGCTGTTGCATTCCCAACTTAGATCTTGCAGAAGTTTGCAAGAAATTTGCAGCATCTGCTGCAAGTACACAGCACATCCGTGAGATGCTGAGCACTCAAAGTAACTTTGATCTATCACAACGTTGCTTGGCACGTTTGCTGTGCAAGCCTACTACACTGCTCACGTGCGTGCTCACATGCACCTTCAGGAGGCTCTGCACAGAGCTGTTTGTACCACACAGTGTATTTCTTAATGCTTACAATCACACAAGGTATGGGGAGTGAACAGGACTTTCAGGATACAGTGATTGGCACTGCCATTTGCAAAAAGCACGTTGGCATTTGTGTTAGCTGAATCAGGCATAAATTTTCATTAGTTCTCATTTGGTGTGTTTGGTCAAGTGACGTGTTTGTTCCCTGCAGTCAGTTCAGGGATACGTGCTTAGTCGGGATGCTCTGCTCAGAGCGCTGGAGGAGGCCCTGCTGGCAGGGCAGCGAAGGGCACATGGAGGCAAGTACCCCCTGGATGTGCAGAGCAGGCTCCTGAGCTCACTGGCACAGCCAGGCACTTGCTCCATGCGGGATGCGTGGTCCTGGGGAGCCCAGGCAGCGCGCTAACAAGGCAGGAGGCCTTCAAATGTGCTGCAGCCACAGGACCAGCATGGATCTGAGGGAAAAAAATCCATAAAGAGGCTTTTTCCACTTCTCTTGAGCTGCCAGCGTGCCTGTCCGGTGTCTCCCTGGCAGAGGAGGGTTACCAGCCCAGCACAAATCCACTCCCAGCCCTTGGGCAGCCTTGTCCTGCTCCGACGACAGTCTGGGAGCAACACGGTGCTTTTGTTTCGGAGCCTTTCTTCTCTCAAGCAGGGACAACCCTGTTCAGGATTCCTGGGACCAAACTGCCAGCACTGTTTGCAGGGCTCTTCCAGAGCAAGAGCGAGTGGCTGTCATGGGGCACTGCGTGCGGAGAAGTATTTGCTGTCAGCTGGATGGAGAGCCTCCTGGAAGGAGTGTCATTAAACCGCCTGCCATCGCAGCCAGCAGCCGTGAATCAAACCCCAAGACAAACAGCTCCGCCACAGCTGCGCAGAGTTCATGCTCGCCCGGTCTGGCCCTACGCTGTGCAATGAAGATGGAGCTTTCCCAGCAGCCCCAGCTTCTCCCAGGGAGTAAAACCATGCCCTTAAACATCATAGTCTCCTAGACAGGCGAGGCCTGTTCCTGCCCCTCTCCTAAGCACTGCTCAGGTTTGTGTCCCAGAAGTGCCGCACAGGACCTGCAGTGGTTTTGGTCGGGACAGAGCCTGGCTCATGCCGGCAGTGCCCAAGGCAAGATGGAGCTCACCGCCCCTCCTGTCCCAGCCCAGCTCTCCACTGCGGCCAGTCTCTCCGTAGGTGCAGTGCAGGCCAGGAGACACAGACTACTGAATGAAGCAGCCCATACTGGGTGGATCAAGCAATCGCTGTCCTCCGTGAAGTGCTGCTGCCTGCTATGGTGTCAGGGCCCCCAGGGCTGCAGACTCCACTCACACCTTCGCCCATGGGCCTTCAGTCCTTGCCTGAGCTATGCCGTAGGTTTACCTGTGGTCAGGTCAGGCCTCGGGCTCGATTTCCTAGGCGGACCTTGGACCTACACTGTCTTCAGAATGAGCCTCTTGGATGTGTGTTGTAGCTTTGACTCCATCCTGTCTCCTGGATGGACTTTGGACCCGTGTTGTTAGCTGTGTCTTGACTTCTGCTTCTGGCTCTGCTGTTCTTAGATAGGCCTGGGACCTGATTCATCACCTTGCCTCATCTGGGACTGCCAAGGGACCTTGCTCTGGAAAAGGGAGTTTCCGAGTGGTTAAGGAATGTGGCCTGACTGGTGAAGGCACTGCCTGTGCTGGGGTGGCTCCCAGTTCAGCAGTCCTCCGGGAGCAGCCAGCCCTGTCTGGGCATACTGTCCCGGGCTGTCCTTGGAGGCCTGGGGGCCAGAACGCAACAGGCCCGCTGCCTCTGTCACCAGAGTGATGGAGGAGGTTGGTCGTACTTGTGCCCAGATGCAACGTGCCTTTCCATAAGGCACCTAGACACCTTCTTCCACATCACCCCGCTGTGTCAGCTGGGGCTGGGACTGGAGTGTGGGCAGCACTGCGTGGTCCCCTTCACCCTGTGCCAAATACGTCCCTAACCAGACGCGATTTGGCTTGGTGCTGCTGGTACTTGCGTGAACCTTGCTGGGAGGTTCTGGAGCAACGCTGCCTTGTTGGGCTGTTGTTAGAAAAGGCTTTATTTGGGGGCACGGTGAGCAGGGGAGGCATCTGGGAGGTCTGTCTGCCGCACATTCGGAGCCTGGCCCCGTCTCTCTCCAAGAGACTACAGGGCTGATGCCTGGGGGATCACACCCACAGAGATCAGGGCTTGCCTCTTCAGCCGACCAGAGGCAGCAGCAATCCAAGTTCAGCCTGTGGCAGCGGAGCCAGGTCTGGGGGAAGGAAGAGAAGCAAGAAGGGAGTTGGGCAAGAATGAAAGGGAGACACCAGCATCTGCTCCTCATTTTGGGAGCTGGTGCTAAAAGCAGAGGCTTGGCGGTGGTCTCACCCCCCAGCAGAGCTGCGGGCTCTGCACCGAGCGGGGAGCAGGGCTGGCATGTGTCTGCATGGGATGCTGCTCACTCATTTCCATGCCCAGAAGCCAGTGCTCTGCAAAATTCACTTACATTTCAGGGCACCATATCCTGAGCCCCTGCCTTCTTGCTTGTTCTCTCCTACATGCTCTGTATGCAGCTGGATTCACCTTTATATTCCCTTCACCTCTCCCTCCCTGGACAGGGCCTGCTGGTGTGAAAACTGCTGGTCAGCCTGTAGCTCTGTAAAGGCTGCTCCCACAGTCCTCCCCCTGTGCTGGACTCCATGTGGCAACCCAGAGAGATGACTGAAAACCTAAAGCCTCTGGTCTTTTATTGGCACCAGACTGCACCACCTTCCATCAGGTTTGTCAGCCCCAACCTGTTCCCCAGCCTTGACCTTCAGCTCCTTCCGTTGCCTGCAGACTGATCCCCAGGAGATGACAGACCTTCTACTCTTTAGGGGCTGGCTGGCTGGAGCCTGGGAGATGCTTCTGCAGAGCCCCCTGCTTGCCTCTGTTCCACCACCTCCACCACACACGCCTGGATTTCCTCTCTCCTTTTGCCGTCTCCTTTCAGTGCTGGACACTGAAGCCCCCAAGATGGTCTCCTTCATTCAGTTGAAGCGTGAAGCAACCAGCAGGCTGCTATCAGTCTCGTACCAGCCCTTCGAGCTGCAACTCACCTTGGGCTTGCGGAGCAAATCCTCTCTGAAATGGGGGAGAGGGCTGGATGGGGAAGGGCAGGCAGAAGAGGCTGAGCATGCTGAAGAAGAACACAGAAGCATAACAAACTAGCAAGCCTGCCCCACCAGATGGGTGTTTAGCATTGACTGGTTTTACTTTATATCGCTTTTATTGCCTCTGCTTAGGGCTCCCCATCATATTCCTACACTCTACAACCAGACATCCTGAGACAGGAGCTACCCACGTAGCATCTGGCCTGGAGAGCAAGGGGCTACACTCTCCTCTGCCCCTTCTCTGCTCTTGTCCTTGTCCCCCGCCCCTGCCATCTCCATTCCCTGCCACTGGCCAGTGCTCCCCAGCCATCACCCACGTCCACGCAGCTCCTGCGAGACAAGCTCCTACTGTCTTTCTGCACAGCCTCTGTGATCCTGGGTCTTTGGGGTTCAACAGTTTTCCTTGTTGCTGAAGACATGCCAGTTTGAAAAAAGACCAAACCCATCTTCAGGAAACGGTTGATTTCAACTCATTTTGGGGGAAAAATGGTGAAAAGTTTTAAAGGCTCCAAATCAACATGGAATTTGTCAGACAGATAAAACTCAGGTAGTTCAGGCTGAGTTCTTCCTGGGCAATCAGCAATGGCATGGTTATGAAACTTTTCACTCTGCTTGGGAGATAAAAATGTTTCCCAGAAGGCTCTTGCAGAGGAGGAAAGCTGTCCCCATTCAGCGCTGCCCCTGGTGTCCTGGGCTGAAGCCCAGCGAGCCCCTGCTCCCCCACCGCACTCTGCTAATGGCAGGTAGCACAGAAAGCCCCCCGAGAGCAGCGCTGCCATCCTGAATGGCATTAGCACAACATGAGTGATGGATCCGAGGCAGAGCTTGTCAGCTCCCTCTTCCACCATGTGCTGGAAATCTAAATATATGGAGATCATAATCGTTGAAAGCCGTGGTTTAGAAGTAGCTTTCAACACCTCCACTTAAAACTGGCTAACCAGGCTATAAAACCCCTTTGTCTCTCTTGCAGATTACCTGCCATTCCCGCTGTGATTAATGTCGCAGGCAGACATCTGGCAGCTGCCGCTTCCCTGCCTGGGACCACGGGCCATGTCGCAAACGTGATGGAGGAGGAAGAGCTTGAGAGAGCTCCCGGTGCACAAAGTCACTGAAGTCGCTAAACAGACTGTCCTTGTTGCACAGGAGCTCGTGGGGCTCGAAGCTGGAGGGAAAGGGCACAGGAGGAGCAGCGGTGGGAGGAGGTCAAGGCAGGGGAGTCAGACTGGTACAAACCTGAGCTAAAGCCCCTTTGATGCCAGAGGAAAGGCACTTACTGCCTTTTGTGGGCTCCGAATTAGACCTGTACGTGGGAACTGTTCCTGCTCAGGACGACTGCAGATGGCTGAGCTCTTGCCGTGTGACCTGGGCAGGGGCAGAGGGAACATGGCAGAGATGGCATGTTCCTGCTCTGAATGATGGAAACTGGATTCCTCCGTCACCTCTGGGAAACTGTTCCCAGTCACAACGTTCAAGGCCTTCTCCCCTCTACAGCAGAGGGGAAACAGCATTTCTACCTCAAACGAAGCTTTTCCCTTGAGCAGCACAGGGATGTGCTTCATCTTGCATGTGCAGGGCTAGCTCTCAGCTCTCTGCAGTGGGAGCGTGACCCTGCTGGATCCCACAGCCAGTGTCCAGAAATATGTTCTTAATCAGGTTCCCATAAGGCCAGGAGAGGACATCATGAAAAACAGCCGTCAAAGAGGAAAAGCCAAACACACTGAGCCCTCAACCTTTTCACTTCGGATTAATGTAATGGTGCCCTTGAGGGGCAGACCTCTGAGCTCATCTCGCTGCGGTTACGCTGGTTGTGGTTTGGCAGTGCACTGGTCAGCGAGGCCTTTGGCTGCACGCTCGCGCTGCTCCACCAAAGCGGTGGCCCCCCAGCACTCCTGGAGGGAGCGGGGTTGAGGGTAATTTCCTGGGTCTGTGCCCCTTCAGTGCTTTCCAGTGGCGCACAGCTCTGAGGAACACTGAGCCCGAATAAAACTTGCTTTCTTGAGCCCGTTCCCTCCCACGAAGAGCAGCCCCTCATGGAGGTGAAGAGAGTTTAGGGGACAGCTGGGTGGCAGTTCCCGAGGCACATGAGCTTGGGGCTGCGCTCTGCGTCCTCTTCTCCCCCAGTTAGCGGCTCCCCTTCCTAGGATGCGCTGGCTGCTAGGGGACAGCAGGTCCCCCTTTGGCTGGTGGGTCACCCAGGTTACTACTGGAGATGCTGATGACCGTGGGGGCCAGGGGACATGTGGGTCGGGCTGCCCGTGACACAGAACACAGCTCTGCCAGACATGCTCCCCTGCGCTGCTAGCTGAAATAACCGGAGTCTGGCAGTGAGTGTGTGCCAGACATTGCCCCTGGCCTTCGCGGCAGAAAACAGCACGCAATCACGCCATTGCAGGCTGCCCAGTGCTGCCGTCACACTCCGGGACTGAGCTGAAGCTGCCTGGGTGAAACATTCTGGCAGAAAATATCATGACGGCTGGAGCAGCAGGATGGGATTACTGCTGCACCCCTGCCACCCCTCTGGCCCCTCAGGACCTCACCTGAGTGTCTCCAGCCTGGAGCCCTGCTGCCAGGCAGAGCTCGTGGCTCGTGGCTCGTGGCTCGTGGCTCGTGGCTCGTGGGGGATTCATCAGCCAGCAAGGCGGGCACACCACAGCCAGGGCGCGGGGTCTGCACGCCCTTGCCGCTGCGGCAGCTGCGCTGGGCTCAGTGTGCATCACTCCGGGAAGCGCCGAGTACCTGCTGCCTCTCTGGGTTACGTGGGGCCGTGCTTACTGACAGGCGGGTTTATGAATGAGGTGTGGGATGTAACAGTGCCAGCGGTGGCCCTGGCAAGCAGCATGCTTTGTTTAAATTAGCCCCCTGCACAGATGGCTTTGGGAGGGATCCTGTTATCAGAGACAAGAAGGATTCAGGCCATATGGTTCAGCCAGCTCTGGCCTGGAGCAACAGCCCCTGATAGCCCAGACTGGGGGTTTTGCCTCCTTGCAAATATTCACAGGCTTTTACTACCTCTGCCCTGTGCCTGTTCCTGGCTCTAGGACAGGGACTGCAGGGCTAGGTGCTGCCACCTTCCCTCCTGGTTGCCGAGCGGGGCGGGGGACAAGCAGCCCCCAGCCCACGGAGCCAAGGCTGGGGGAGCCAGCCGTTTGCACACCAGCTTTGAGACCACCTGGTGAACAGCAGACAGAAAACCTCAGTGTCAGAAACCTGGGCCGCAGAGCTGTTAGGGAGCACCCTGCAGAGCATCTCATGATGGCAGAGGGGATGGGTGTTGCAGGAGAAGGCTCTGCAGACCTCCCTGTTCCAGAGCAGAGCTGCCAGAGGATGGGATGCCCAGCCCCCCTGAGCTGCAGTGCCCATCGAGAGAGGGGGGTCAGTCCCCAGGCGTTGCCCTGAGATAAGCCAGTATGAGGCTACTGTGCCTGGTGGTGGAAGGAAACCTGGGCCAGCACTGTTGCAACATGTCCTTTGGCCGTGGGTGGGGATGGGGAGTCTTTCACAAATTCCTTGCACTTCCCAAATGAATGCTGGCCTGGGTTCCCACTCCCCTTCCCTGGCTCAGATTGCCCATGTTTAGCACCCTGTGTGCTCGCTCTCTAGTGCCCAGGGAGCAATTACATTTCCCACACTCCTGGGTGGGGATGTGAGGCAGTGCCCAAGCTTTAATAAGAACCTGCAGTACCAAAGCAGACGCTGTTACTGCTAATGAGCGCCTGCCAGACGGGCTCTGCCAGTCCTGGCATGTTTTGCACGTGGCGTGAGGATCAGAGACCTCCATGCTCCTCAGTCCACTTTACCTGCTCCAGGGCATGAGGAAAATACCCGAGCAGACTTGTTTCAGCTCACATTGTTGCAACGCACTGGAGGGAAAACCCAAGATGGGCCCCAAAGCGGTGAATGCAGCACGTGTAGCCTCACACCATGCTGGGAAGCGTGCAAGCAATGATGCTAACTGGTAACCCAGGGCAAGGAGCCCTCCAGTGACCACCAGTGCCTTCCATCCTCCCACACATTGTGGCCCACCTGCAGAGACCTGTGTGCCACCGACTGTGGGGTAAGGTGTCCCCTTCCCATGTGGCAGAGCAGAAATGCATCCATCCTGGCAGGCAGGGCAAGCACAGCCTGCTTGCAGCGCAAGACCAGCCATGGTGACCAGGTACTGCCAGAAGAGGGTCCCTGTGTTGCCGTTGCGCCTGGCTGACAGCCGGATTTAACACACCCTTGCCAGTGTTGTAACACCACTGCTGGTGCAACCTGGTGTGACACAACCCCGATGAGCACCATGGTCTGCTAGGGCTGGTGCGTGTTGGGGACAAGAGGGATTCCTGAAAGCAATGCCTCCAGCTTTTGGAGAGCAAGCTACGGACTTGTGTGTGCCAAGGAAAGACCTTGGAGGATGGGTAAAGGCAGGCAGCTCCTGGTACCGCTGAGTGCCCCAGCGTGGCGCAGGGCAGGTGGAGCGCTCAGCTTTCCTGGAGGCTGCCTCACAGACCCAGCGCACAGCTGCAGCACTTTGTAATCTGAATTCAGCTTGTGCTGAAGCTGGTTCACCGTGGTGCATGTCTAATTCCAGGCTGTTCGTATCTGTGGACAGCGAGTGAGTTGGATTTTTAATGAATGTGAAATTCTCGCTCTTGCTGCAGTACTTTGCCAGGGACCATGTTATTTCATTTATCTAGGTCAAGCTTATTCCTTCTTTTGTAGCACATTTCAGGGAGCTTGAAGTGCTGCCCTTCCTTGCATTCTCGCCACGCTTCAGGTCTTGTCTTCTTCCTTCCAGGATGATTCGTTGGGCCAAAACTGTCTGTGGAGCACTTCCTTCCCAAACAGGGGCTCCTCTTCACTCTCGTAATGGGAATTTCACCCAGCACACCTAAGGTCAAACCTTGAGTCAAAGGCAAAAGCAAGCCAGCAGAGAGACAAAACACATCCATGAATCCCCCGGTACGGTGGGCTCTCTGCTGCAGCTGGGCTGCTCTGGCCCAACGGGATGATGCTATCCAGGAACCAACAGATCTCAGTCCACTCCCAACCTCTTTGGCAGACTTGAACTTCTTGTTCATAGCAAGGAGGGGACCGACAGCTTTCCTAGGCCCCGCTGCTTACTGCTGCCTGTTTGGGGCGTTGCATTGCTCCTTGGCTACAGGTGGGAGAGACCCCAGCATGGGCTGCTGGTAAACGTCTCTGAGCACAGCTTATTTGCAGGAACGATGGGAGGTTCAGAATGTGATAACCTTCCTCATCAACATGCTGTTCCTCTCGCCTGCTCATGTGGCTTGTTATGGGGAAGCTAAAAATAGAGCAGTAAGCTGGCTTTCATTTTGCACAGAGAAATTAAAAGAAAATGTTGGAGTTTACTTTCATTGAAAAGCCTCTCCAAATGTTCTTGTGTCTGTGTCAAAAACGATAAATAACGATTAGGCTTCAAATGAAGGTTTCGACCATCAGGAAAGACTTGTGGGGCGGGTGAGGCAGGCTTGAGCAGCATGGGGCAGGTAGCTTGGCCTGGCCACGTTAAAATTAGCGCCCATGAGCTGCTCTCCCCAGTGCTGTGAATAGCCCTTGGCTGCAGGGTATTTCTTAGTGAAACCTCTGCAAAGCAAAGTAAAAATGATGCCAGGACCTCATACACTGCGGAGGTGGATGTCTAGGAGGGAGACAGAGGTGAGTGCTATGGTGCCAGCCTCTGAGGATGCCCCTGGGTCCAGCTAGCAATGGAGATGACAGAGACGGTTGTGATTCAAAGTCACACTACTGACATGTGGCTTGGGAACAGCGATGATCACATTGCATATTTTCTTCTGTTTTCTTACAAATCCCTTAATCCATGCATGCTAAGTCTGTAGCTAGCAGCTTTTATTGGACTAACCAGTGGAGCCGGAGAAGAAAAAGCTCCCAGGTAGACTTACACTGCTTTCCCAGCTTGCTAGCTAATCTCCTTCACAAGGTGTGAAAATATTTGTAAAAGCAGGTTTTCCCACTTCAGAAAGCCATCATGGCTTGTCATTTGGGGCAATCGCAGGCACTCAGCTCCTCAGCCATTTGTCACACACATGGCCCACTTGGTCACACCTTCTTCATGTGAGAAAACCCCAAAGGAAAGCTCTGCAGCCAGTATGAAATCCTGTCGATCTGCCTCTAGCTGCTGCTGAAGTTTTAGGCAGAAACAGTGGCACAGAGACCATGTCATGCGATGCCCTGAGACCCCGCAATGCGAACAGCAGAAAGGCCACCATCGCAGCAAACGATTTGCAAACTGCCCATCAGCAGAAATGCTGATATAGCAAAATGTTCTCTGAATAACTGAGAATAATGAAGAAATTTCTCCAAATCAAAGCCTCTTCGCTGCCAATCTGCAAACAGAATTGCTGCCTGAGTTCATCAAATGAATCACCAGCCCAGACCGGCTTGCTCAGCTCTAATCCTCTTACTGAACCAGAGTCAGAAGCAGTTTAGAGAAACTTCCCCCTTCCAAACACCAGCTTGAAGATGCCACAGATGCCTCCTGCTTAAGCGGTTAACTTTCCACAGCACGCTCATACGCATATCTCAGCTGTTAATTCCTATTGAGACTGAAAGCATCCTTTCCACTCCCGTGGATACCCAGCCCTCTGCTGAAGCTTGCTCTCACAAACACTGACTGCTTTGCCATACAGCTTGATCTCATGTGGACCCTTCCTCTTACACCCTTTGGATGCTGGTGTTTCTCTTAAAAGTCTGACATATTCTGCCTTCTAGGAACTTCTCAGCTGAAGTGACAACGTGCTGTGACGAGCAGATCTACTATTACAGCATGGGGAGACAGTTTAGGGCTCACGTCTTGTTAGGAGATGACAGGCAGGCTATTCTAACACGACCTTGGGATTTCTCTGGCTTCTGCGTTGCCTAAGCCCTGAAAATGATGCTTTGGCCAACTGAGCTGAAACGTGCAGGAGAATCATGGGTAGCTGGGCATGCAAAGGGAAATATCATAGGAGTGATAGAAGTAGGCAGCTGCGCCTCACCAGTCGCGCTGCGTTCTCGTGCGATGGGTGATGGCGGGTGGGGAGCTGCAAGAGGAGAACCCAGGCTGCGCATTTCCAAGGTGACATTAATTTGGGGGGCTGACATCACTGCATTGCTAGCAGAGGGTGTCAGGAATAGGAAGGGTCCCTGGCGTGTCTCAGCTGGGAATATGCTTGGGTGAGGAGGAGATCCCTGAGCATTTGTGTGCTGGGGACCAGGGGCACGTGGTGGCCACCGATGTGCTGCCTCAGTACAAACGAAAACAGCCTCTCTCTCTCAAAACTGTTTCTGGGTGAGAGTCTGCAGCCTATGTTCATGGGGCAAACCTGTGGCAGATCAGGTGGGGAGAGGGCTCGAGTGACACATCCCTTCCAAGCAGCAGCCTGAGAGGCTGTGTCCTCAGCCAGGCATGTGGGTGGGCAGGGGCTGGGGTTGCTCTAATTGCCTTCTTGCTCTGCTGGCCCTAGCGCTGAGGTGTTTGCTCTTTAATGAGGGGAATTCGTTAAAGCATTAGTGGGTTCAGCAGCTAATTGCTGGAGAGAGTGCAATCGATTAGGGGAGGCGCTTTCATCCTTGGATAGAGGAGCGGCACTTTGAAACCTCCCGTGCTTAATGATGGTGTGGTGGAGGGCCCGCAGCAGGGGACCCACACCAGCATGCTTCGCTGTAGGGCATGGGGTTTTACTGCCTGCCATACTGGGGGATGCTGGGGTGAGTCCCTGAGCCCATGTGCTCTGTCTCACATGCGGTAACACCTGGGGTAGTCCATCCCAGGCCAGGCAGAGCCCACCGTGCCCGGGAGCAGGTCAAAGAGGCATCAGGAATGTGCATGTGTAACAGACTTGGCCCTTCAGATGGGAGAGGATCTGCACCCAGCGCTGGGAAAGGGACACAAGGGAGAAGGTGGAGGTGTCATTTCTCCACCCTGGTCTCAGCGTGGCCAGAAACCTGTTTGCACTCACCACCGGGACATTGGGCTCTGCTGTAGGCACAGCTGGGAGGCTCAGGAATGGATGGTTGAAAGTCTCCCAGTTGTTGAACCCTGTAGCAATGGAGAGGTTAGTCTTTGGTTTGGTGCTTAGCTGGTTTTTCATCAGTCACTTTGGGATTATTTGGGCTCCATGAGCACTTCCAGCTAAGGGGACCTGTTGAAAGCTTGGGAGAGCCCAGTGAGGTATTGCTACCTGGATTGTCCGTCTCTGTGCACCCACTGAAATGCAGACAGGGTTCCAGCAGGTAAGGGAAGAACAACTTTTGCTTTTCAACAGCTGTGTTGAGCTTTCCCTGCTGCATGGTGTCCATCACTTCTATGGCCCTATTTTTACTTCTCTCAAACTGAGCCAGTACCAGATGTGGCTGTCCAAGTCCTGGCTCCAGATCAGCCCTGCTGAGGTCCAGTGCTCCCACTGATGTCTACCAAAGTGTTTCAGTCTACAGCAAATGCTGCTATTCCTATCCTGGGTCTTCAGCTTGCTTTGCCAATGAACCTTCTTTCCACCCTTCAGCAGTCCCTGCTGCTCCCATCCTGTGTACTCAAGTCAGCTTTTATTTAGAAGACATCCCTGAAAGTCAGTGCCAAGTGGGCCTGGGACTGGGATGAGTTGTTGTGTTCTCCAGTGTCAACGAGTTCTTTGGGATGTTGCATGACATGGGTTATTGACATGACAGAGCCGGTCAATGTAGCTGCCACACAAGGGCACAGATTTATAAATTGAAAAGCCTCAGGGGAATTGGGGGGAAAAAAAAAAGAACATGCATACAAAATAATTCTCTAACTTTCACATCATCTCCCTCTAGCCCCAAAGTCTCCCAGCAGATCTGTTCTGCACTATGAAATAATAGCTTGACATTTTTCATCCTGAAG
This sequence comes from Anhinga rufa, assembly GCA_013400875.1. Classification (NCBI taxonomy): domain Eukaryota; kingdom Metazoa; phylum Chordata; class Aves; order Suliformes; family Anhingidae; genus Anhinga; species Anhinga rufa. The sequence continues at coordinate 177,702 of VZTV01028277.1, forward strand.
TTGAAACGGTTTGGAGTCAAAGCATCATTAAAAATGTGTCTGAAATAATAATATGTGTCCAGCTCATTGTCTCCTCCTCTGTCATTCGGTTACAAAACACTTTCTGTTCCAGTCACCTGCTCCGCTCTGCCAGACGCTGACTCTAAGACGTGCATGTGAGGAGCTGGACTTTGCAGGCTGTCTCTGCCTGTAGGGGCACCGCTTTGATACACAGCAAAACCTGGCCACATTATCAGCCCCGACGCCTGCTCACAGCCACGGCAATCCCAGGATGTGTGCCTCAGTTTGACTCTGCTCTAAAGCACGGACCAAACCAGATGCCGCTGCTTGATCGTGTATGACAGGCGTGGGTTGTGTGGTCGGGGACTGGGCAGAACCAGGTACCAAAAATCTCTGCTAGGCACGCGATCGCCAGAAGTCCTTGCCTTCCCTGTACCTTCAGGGAACAAAGCGCTCCCCATTCCTCAGGAGTGGCAGAAGGGACCAACCATGCAAGTGCGTGGCACTCTCCTGCACCCAGAGTTTCTGCCCGTGTGTGTCTACCAGAGGACTGGACTTAGCTAGGTGTCATGAGTCAGAGGGAAAATGGCAGGGAGCCTCCCAAAGGCTGTACCAGTTGGTTCCCAGCCTAGATTCCCCTGCTGACCCTGATTTCCCATAAGTAAAAGAAGCCCAACTAGACCTCAGGGACTGTATCCTGTGAAAGCAACAGCCTAACTGGGCATGGTCATCCAGACTTGGCCAAGCCTGCTGAGTCACTCCAGAGATCACCCTAAGGTCAGCTGAGATCTCATCCCTGCTCTGGGAAAAAATCCATGTGGGATCTGGCCACCGAGCCAACATCTCCAGACAGTGTGAACAAAACATTCGCTTTGGCAATCCTGTTTGCTAAACTTTGCAGTCATACTTCAGCTAATGCGCTGGTAGGGCTAGGTAATTTCTGTTTGTCTTGCGGCTTTGCCTGGGTGCGCTGACTCGTGTGAGGCTCCCTCTTACCTCCCGGTGCTGGGAACCCTGGGCTGGGCAGATTGACTTTGGCCAGTGCAGACCAAGCTGGGAGCTCTCAAGCATTAAAATGCACCATCTCTGTGTGTGGTAAGGGCTGCGATCACCTTTCCCTTGAGGCAGCTGAGAGGAGCAAAATCCCACTTGGGATTTCTGAGTGGGGAGAGGGAGAAATGGATCAGCTCACACTTGAACCTGGGCTATGGAAAGTATGGCTGAATTGTGGGCTTATCACATCTGCCTTTGCTTCAACCCAGCCAGACCAAGTATGTCTGCAGGCAAGTTAGAGGTGGTAAAAACTGCAGCAGAGATGAATAAATTGCAGCCAATGCCCAGACCCCATCAGCCTGTTGCTGCGTGGCAATGAAAGGGGCGAGCAGAGTGGAGGGGGAGAGGCCAGCCAGCCTCAACACTGGTGGCATTGCAGCCTCTTCAGGATGATGGGAGTGCTGGAGGTGCATTCAGTGTGTCAGGTCATGGCTGGTGTCTCCGCAGGCTCTGGGGAGCTGGAGAAGGTAAGGCCAGAGCAGAGGTAACGAGGAGGCATGGTCAGCTGGAGCTATGTGGCAAGGACCTGCAGTGGGGACTGGGAACAGTAAGTGACTCAGCTGACTCATTTGCACAAGATTTCACGCAACCCAGAGTCACCTGAGGAAAAGATTAGAGGGAGGCACATCACCGGGAGCTCTTGCTGTGGCTCTGTGACATTTAGAGCAGGAATTGTCCCTGAACTGCTGCCTCTCAATGGAGGGGGCTCTGGCGATGGAGCTGCACATGCTGGCAGCAGGCTGGGTGCCGTGCCGGCAAGGAGCACATCCTCCCAATGTGCCGTGTCTCTGCCTGGCCCCACGCTGTCTTCAGCCTGGCTTTCCTGGCTCCAGCTGTGCAACAGACTTTGTCTGCACACACAGCCTCACACCCCCCAGGACTTGGTCCAGCTCCCCCAGAGACACGCAGCAAACGTCTGCAGAGTGAACCTCCTGCCTACAACAGTCCCCATATGCTTAGGGACGTCCACCTGCATCTTCTTGAGCCTGCTGCCAGCTGTTGCAAGGCACCAGTTGCCCTTCTGCCCATGCAGACTCTTGCAGAAGATGCTCGCTGCTCACCAGTGACCAGTGCAAGCGTCACCCCTTATCCCCTGGGGCTGAGGGAGGGAGAGCCACATGTCAGCAAGCGGCTCAGTGTGATTTATAGGCATCGACCAGGTCTCCCAGTGGTACACCACGGTTTGGCACAGTGGGGAGAGCCGAGGGGCATCTGTGTTTAGAGCAAATTGCTGTTCTGGAGGGTCTATAACGAGCCACCCAAATTGCTGAGCAGCCTCAGCTGGGGTAAGGCTGACAAAACACTTCAGCCCACTGGCAAAAGCTTTTTAATTGGTGAATGGCTTGTTTTGATGCTTCCCAAACATTTTGTATCCAGGTACTTGTGAGAGCCTGGAGAACTGAAGGAGGTGGGTTTGCAGGGCTCCCCTCCACATCCCCGAGGAGAGAGCGTTCGCCTCGGTGGACAGCGCCCGAGCATGCACCCCAGGCTTCGGCACTGGCTGGGGATGCGAGGGATGCTGTGCCAGCGGGGACACGGCTTCGAGGGAGACATGTAAGCTTTATGGTGGCACATAATTCCGTGGGGACATCAAAGTGATTTGGAAGGAAACCCTGTCCTGGCTGGCTGCTGTGAGCATGGACCCTGCCTCCTTGACTTCAAGCACCTGAAGGTGACATAGTCCTCAGGACAAATGAGACCTGTTGTTCAGCTGGAGCTGAGATTTTCATGGCAAAAACTGGAAACTTTTCCAGTCATGACAGCCCAGTTAATTTCTATTTTTCAGTTCAGCCCCAGGCCCCCAGGTTCCCTGTTCATGCTGCCTTGCCTGTGCCTTATCTCCCAGCCCCATCGCTTCTCCCCAGTGCATGGTCCCCAGGGAGGGCAGGGCAATGGGTGCATGGCACGGACAGCCCTCTGCCGCAGCCTCACATGGGGTGGAAGCCCTGTACAGCACCCAAACACCCAGGGAGAGGAGGGAGCCAGAGCCGTGGCAGTGGGGAAAGAGGGGAAGGAGAGAGGAAAGCATCTGGAAAGCTGGGGGAACCTCTAGGGTCCTTTGGGACGTGCCAGCCCTGCCTTGCAGGGAGCTGTCATCGCTGCACGGGATGAGCAAGATACCATTAACACCAGCATGAAGCTGCTCATTACAGCCAGGATTTAACTAACTGAGACAATTCCCCTCTTGTTAATTAAGGGAACTGAGTGCAAGCCCCTCTGCAGCTCAGACACGCGTGTTAATAACCGGAAAACAGCTGAGATTAAGAATGATCAAATGCCTTTATGGACACCACGTTGAAATCGCTGCACATCATCCAGCACTCCTCAGCATGAATCAGCTCTCCCCATGCCACAGACGCTGCTCTCCCTGATGCATTTACGGTGTCAGGGCTCAGAGGGACACTTGGCCCCCCAAGCTACGCCAGGAGGGAACTTGGCCCCTGGAACAGGGTCTAGGGGCCTCTGCTAGATGCCCCGGCTGCCTGCACTGTATCTCAGTGCTCCCATAAACCGTGCAGGCAGCCAGGACACCTAGCACAAGCTCCAGGCTTGCTCTTACGTTTGACCTGCTCTTACGTTCATACAAGAGTTATTGCACAGAAACGGGTTTTAGAGCCATGCATTTTCCCCAGCTTCCCTAACTCCTCTATGCCCAGATCAGGGAGCAGAGCTGTGAAAACCATCTTCCCCTTCAGCCCTGTGTCAGAAGAGGGGGAAACCCATGGCAGAAGGGACCCTGCAGAAGGGACACATGGTGGAGGTGGGCTGAGGCGCGGGGCTGCAGGCGACGATGCTCATGGCTCTCCACCGCAGAGCTGCTAACAAGAAGAGTCGTTTCCAGCAGGCAGCTGCTCAGTGGCATCGCCACATCCCTGTGACATGTGCTGGAGGCAGTGACACCTTCAATACTAACTCCAGCAGCGGCTGAGCCTCCTGGAGGTTCAGTGCTAAATGGCCCATGGATAATGGGCTGCTTTCCAGCTCTCCTGGTGTGGCATGCTAAGTCAGGGCCGAGAAGCTGGAGTCTGAGGCAGGAAAAGGCCTGCACCTTCAGGCTGTACTTTCTGCATGACGGATGGAGCCTCACCAGTTAACCAGTTCAAGGTACTGGCTGTGCATGTGCTTCCCAGGAAGCATCAGCCTGTGCTGGGTGAAACCTTTCCCACGTTGCAGCGATGCCAGGGTCCTACACCATGGAGCTGTACACCGCTGCTGGGTCTGTGCATGCCCAGCCACGGCTGTAAACACCCACCCTGAGCTCGTCTGCTTGCAGAGACGCCTGCTCCTAACGACCATTCACCCCAAAGCTCCTCTCCTTTAAAACAATGGGAAAAGCACCAAGTTTATGGAAATTTCAGTCCGGTCTTTACCCATCTGGGCCATCCACCACCGGCAGTAAAAAAGCTCCTCTGGCCCCGGCCCCGTGTCTCTCACCCCAGCAGTTCTGGTGCCCCCTCTGCCAACGTCTCTGTGACACGAGCCTCCGTGACCACCACTCGCTCTGCTCCCCGTCATGACCCGAGCACCCACCCTGCAGCACCGCTCCCAAAGAGGTCAGAGAAAACCCACTTTCGGAAAGACCCACCGAAAGCATGAAGGGAGACCTGGGGGCGAGGGGGAGCGCCTGGAACTGACTTTCTGCAGGACGTTGCAGCTCGGCACCACGCTGCGCTCTGACAGCTGAGAGGAGCCTCGGATGGAGCTTGGTACGACCTCTTCAGCAATTAACCCCCCACGTTTTTTTTCACAGCTTTTGTAGTCACTCAATGAAAGGGACAGAGGAGAGAAAAACAGAAAGAGAAGTTCCCATTTTTAAATTTTTTTTCCGCAAACTTTACCCATTCTGGGCATTTGGCCAGAAAGTAATAAAAATCTGTTATGTTTAGAAACAGCTTAGAAACATATAAATAACAGCAGATTGGTGTTGCAAGAGCTACAAATAAAGTGAGTTGTAAGTTCTTGAGTTTATTAACATCTGAAGGGGATAACAGGAGTTTTATAATGTCTAATTGAAATAAATACAGTACTCTGCAATTTGGGGATATAAAATTTGCAATCATGAGGTATAATTAAATACCTTTCTGGCGCTGTTGTTGTTTTTTCTCTACAAGCTAAAAAATAAAATGAAGTGGATTTGTAATTGATGTAAATGTATGAATTCATGCCATTGCTAAATGGACCGGATTTATAAGTCTGGGGAGGGGAAGGGTAACAAGTGTGGCTGGGAGGTATAAATATAACCCCGTGACCACACACGGCCCTCCTTTCCCAGCAGAAGCGGGATGGAGAGGGGACTGCTCAGGCCAGCGGTGGGTGCATGAAGAGAAGGGGGAGGTTCCCCAACACACCCCCCTCCCCTGCTTTCTTGGTGCAGCGGGTAAGGCCTTGAGCTGCCTTCAGCTTCAGTGAAGACTCAGCCAGACCAAGGCTGCGTTGCCTCTCTGCTGGCAATTCAAAAAAGGTCTAATTTTTAATTGCACCGGGGGAGGAGTCGTCATCAGTGGGTTGCAAATGTGTCAAGCCCTTGGAAGCCTTCATAAGAGTGTGGAAAGGCAGGGGGCCAGCCCCAGAGGAGGAAAAAAATATAAGAATATTTGCAAGGAGGAGGAAGGGGGAGGTAATGCCAACCAGAGCTGAAAGATCTCAGCCATATGTGCCCGCAGAGAGCTCCAAGTGCCTCTTGGCTTGACTAAACATGGAGCTGGGCCGGCATGTTGTTCTGGGAACCAGAGCAGGATCCAGCCGAGCGGGGATGCTTGCTGCAGAGGAAGGATGCGGGAGAAGGAGGAACATTCCCCACTGCCTGCGAGGGGAGGCTCTGCAGGGAGGCGTTTACCTCCACTGGAGGCGCCGGGGGAGCCTGGCACCAGCTCCTGGCACGTCTCTCTGCACAGTCAACACCCCGCAGGAGAGCTCCGTTTCCTCCCACTCCCCTTTGGTTTGCTTTCTGCTGTCATCCCATGGGGAAACCGAACCGAGTGATGGGATCTCTGCTTGTGGCATGTTGATCCGGAAAATGAGCACTGCAAAGCTTCCTACCAGGGGCTCCAAACACTTGGAAAAAAGTGAGGTCTTCTGGGATAAAGGTAACAAAATCATAAAGATCCCCCCCATCAGAAATGGCATACCCAAGTGAGAAGTAGCAGAGCGAGGTGCCCCAGTGGGCTCCGGGGTTTGTCTGCCTACAGGGGCTGACAAGGTGTAAGGGGTGGGGGTCTGTGCAGGGGTGCCGGCGCCTGGTCCAGCCACCCTCACCATCAGGTTGAGGCACAACACCACAGAGATGGCTGATGATCTCGAAAGTGTTGACCTGCTCACTTAGAGAGGGTGCCAAGACCATCTGAATGGTCTGATCCAAATAGGTCCCTGAAGATTTCTGCCTCCTCACAGGAGTTATCAAAAGAGGAGTGTCAGTTCAGGCAGGGAAGAAGGTTTTAGCCTGAGTCCCTGAGTGTGAAAAGCTTTGTGTCTCTGCAGGAGAGGCCAAAGCCATCACAGAGAAGCTGATTTTGTAAATAGGAAGTGTTGCATGTTTAATCCATGCAGACCTCGATACAGCATCTCGTTTGGCACCACTCAGGAAATGAGCTGTTGGAGCTGGGACAGTCAAGGGCAAAGACAAGGACAAGGACACTAGGGTCCTGGCTGCAGGGCTCAGGCTGGCTAGGAGAGCGCTGGCCTGGGACCAAGTCAGTTGTGGAGACCATCTCGTTTTGTGTTTCTCTTCCCAGCCCTTCCAAAAAAGGCAGTGGTGTGCTAATGAGAAGGAGGATGGTCCGAATTTTGGAAGCCCTGTCAGTGTCAGGGAGATGAAGGAGGGAGTGGAGGGTTATGGGGGCTGGTGTAAGAGAAACGGGGTGCATGCAAGAATGCTTATTGCAAAGTGCACTGCAGGCCTTGTAAGGAGACTTGCAGGATGAGGTGGGTCCAAGCCAGAGCTTGCTGAAGCTGCTGCATAAACATAGCAAGGGAGGAGGTGGAGGATAAAGCAGTTATTTGTTTAAAAGCAATGTTGGCACAGAAACAAATGAGGTTAACCCCATCAGAGATCAGTACCGCTGCATTTCCAACCATGAGAACAGGGAGGGCTGGGAACTGCCCGGTCCCAGGCAAGAGGTGGCCTCTGCCTGCGCCCCCGCAGAGAATCGCGCTCCCTTAGCCAGAGACACAGCTGTGTGACTGGGACAGCGGCTTGGTTTCAAAGCACACCCAGTACCAAACTCCTGGGCTCACTTTCCTCTGTGCCGTTGGTTTACGTGAGTTTGGTGCAACCACTTATCCTGGTGGTAAGACGTGAAATGGTGCCCGAGAAAGGAGATGATAGATCAATGTTTGCAGAGTGCAGAGGAGCTCTGAGGAGCTCGGCTGGCGATGTGTGTGGACCTACACTTCTCAGCTTGCAAGAGAGGGTGCTGCTGTCTGACTACAGCTGGGATTTAGGATTGTTCTGCTTTTATGGTGCATTTGATGGGGGAGGCCAGCAGGTTGCACAGGAAATGAGGAGAGGAGATTATGGCTATGCCCAGGCTGAAGCAGCGAGAAAACATGGTCCATGGCAGTTTTGCAGAGCCTATTCCCACACAGAAGAGCTGGAGGCAGATGTGTTCACCACCTGGACCGCCTTTGATCACAGCAGGCAAACTGCAGAATTGCAACAGCCTAGATGAAAGGAAAAAGCAAAAAGGAGAAGAAAGAAAAAGCGCTCTTATCTGCTACAGGCAGGGTGTCACATGCTCCGGATGGCACATGCAAGAGTGCTCTCTCAGCAACATCTTCCAATAGCTTCTGAGAGCAAAAATAGCTTCTGGTTTGTTTGACGCAGACCCCTCCTGAACAGAAAAGAGGTCTAATGCCATGGATTGCATTTTCCATAGCTCACAGCTTCTGCGGCCCCGAGGACAGGCTGCTGAGAACACAGCACCGAGGTACGGATGTGATCCACGAGAAAGGCTGGTGGGAGCAGCCGGCTGCGAACACAGAGCAGATGTACTGCACTGAATACGCAGCACCTGACCAAACACATGTGATCCTGTGCAAGAACATAGAAAGCAACAACCACATCATTATCTTTGGAAGTTGATAGACATCCTGAACCTGGCAAGGATACAGGGAAACAAAGCAGCAGAGGGAGACAGAGGAAATCCTGATGGCTGTTAGCAGCAAAGCAGGGACGGAGCTGGCACGGCTCCCCATGCAGAGCAGCCCCTTCTGCTGCGGTGACCTTTGCAGACCAGCTGTGGAGCACTTCAGTGAGGACAACGTCCCTGCAGCTGGCATGTCAGTTCATTCCCAGCTTATTTCTGAAAGAAGGGCTCAGACACTCCACATAGGCTCAGTCTCTGCTATGGGAAGTTTGCAGAACCAGTGTGAAACACAGCGCAAGTCCGCCTCGGATGGTGAGCAGGTCCCATAGTGGCGGTGGATGGGCATTGCCCAGCGTAGGGGGATGCAGTCGCACCTGACAGCCCGGTGCTGTGATGGTGAAAAGCAGTGGGAGGGATAAGCAAAAAGAGACAAAGGTCTGACCCTTGTGCTTCTAATGGGCAGTGGGGATGGGTGGGCAGGAGAACACCTCTGAAAAACATTTCTTATCTGAACGTACCTGTCTGCTGTAGTCAACACAGTTTGTCAAAATGGCCCAGTTTTGCCCAATTTGCAATGGAAAGCAGCTGTCTGGCTCGCAGAGTTTGTTTGAAAAGAAAAAAAAATAATGGTGCTGCATTCTCTGTAGAAGCACGTGGAGCACGGGATGGCTGAGGGGCATTTTGTGTGCGGTGCCTCCTCCCCACCTCTAAAGACTCTGCCCCAAAGCCTGCAAATTTACTGGGCTTAAGAAATACGAAGAATTATGAGTCTAAACAGAAACCTGCATGAAAAGATCAAATCTATCCCAGTACCAGCAATACCAGAAAAGAGCAGATCCACTGCAGTTAAAAAGGTTATCTCATCTGCCCAGTTTTTTATCTGAATCCAGATTCTTTGGAAATAAACACACATCAAAGCTTAAAATCAGGAATCCTGGCTTTGTCTCTGTGTTGTTTACCCGTGCTGTCTTTGTTTCCCTGTAAACTGGTACCTGGCATACCAAGATGGTAAGATGCAGAGCAGCCATCAGATACAAAGCTGCTGTGTCAGACTGAAAATCCCATGCACTCCTCCACTACGAAAACACCCAGCAATTTAGCCAGAGCTGGAGCAGCCCCTCGCTGGGAGGAGAACCTCAGGGAACAGCTCTCACACACACAAAGAACCCATTGGGAATGCTGCCCTGATCTCAAAATTATATTTCTTTGCATGTCCCTGATTTAGCAGGATCACTTCATATCAGTGAAGTGGGAGGAGAGTCTAAAAACTGAACATCTTCACTGGTGTTGCTGGTTTCTTGGCGGTGCCTCCATTCAGATATGGGAGAGCTGACTTCATGTTTCCCATGGGCACAGCAGCTGCTTTGCAACAGGCTGCCAACCCTCAGGGTTTAAAAAAAAAAAAGATTTGGGTTTAATTCTAATGTCTTGTTTATGTTTCTGCTGACTCCTTTTAAATCACCATTCCCGTAACACTTCCCTTTTCCAAGGTAGACCCATTTTTCACACCTAACCCCCTTCTTGAGGTGTCTAAAAAAATAAAAACTTTGGACACATGCCAGAAATCATATAGCTTCAGAGGCGGGAAGCGGGTTTCCAAGGTCCCCAGTCTGGCTGCCTCCCTAGAGCAGGACTATCAGCAGCTCTAGGTCAAGGCAACCCAGCTGTGTCGCTCCAAGGGTTGGAAATCTCCTCGGGTGGAGGCACCCCCTTGACTGGGTAACAAACCCAACTGCTTTATATCCAGTTGAACAGAATGCTTTATTCAACTAACAAAATGACTTTTTGTCACTTGACTTTTTGAGGTCAGTGGCTGTGCAGCCCTGGGCATAACCCGCTGGACTAACTTAGGGCAGAGTCGGTTCTGGGGAGGGAAGGGATAATGCTGACTACTCTCCCCCAGACCTTCACCAGCCTTGACCGAGTCTCTGGAGCTGCAAAAGCTGATGGAGAATTAAACCTCACATGGATTATTTCAGCCCATAGAATATAACAGAATTTAAATTAACGAAATACACCATCAGAGTCACTCCGAGACGCCGAGCCAGTGACCGGCGACTGGCATGAGCCAAGGACAATCAAGGGAAAGATGTATCGGGTACATCGTGTACACTTAAATTTCCTCCAGTTTCCAGGCTGGCTCTTAAACAAATCAGACAGCAATACCCCAGGGTCCCAGTGCTCGATGGGCTGTGCCCATCGGCCACAGGGACGGTGCTGGCTTTGCCTGCAGCCCAGAGCACTCCCATCCCTTCCCAGCCTCTCCACTGAGTTCCCACGCCATCTGAAGGACGCACTGGACATCAGTCTGGCTGGGAAATGCTGGGGGATGATCCTGCTGGCCACCAGCCAGTGCCCCCAGCCTTTCTGTGGCCTCTGGGGCAGTTTGAGTTCATGCTTCTTCTGCCCTTGATCATTTGTCCCTCACTGCAAGGGCAAGCATTGTGAACCAGAGCAGGGAACGAATCCACCTGAGAAATAACACCCCCCCCCAAAAAAAAA
>VZTV01028279.1:0-12502 GCA_013400875.1 Anhinga rufa
ACTATCTTGAAAAAAGTATTGCTGATTCCCAGAAAAATTAACAAAGTTGGGGTCTAGTTAACTGTGTCCATCTGATACTTGTCTTTGTTCGTGAATGCCAGGACGGCCAAATAAGAAGAAGCAAACATTCCAAAGCTGCCAAAACCTATAAACTGTTGAGCAGATTATACTCTTTTTTGACAAATTTTGTCAGACTGTAATTCAATAAGGAATTATGAAAGTAAAAGATAAATGGAAATAGAACACTAATGTAATTTAAAACTGAACAAGGCATCTGTCTTTCATCACTCTGTCAAATGGGGCGGAAACACAGACCTGTGAACGTACAAACACATTGTATGCAATTTCCAGCAATCACCTTTCTCNNTGAATGGGAGCAGCAGTAGGATACTTTACATATGTGAATTACATTAGACATGGCAATCAAGTCATGGTAACTTAAGGTAGCAGGTTCTAATTGGTAAATGTTATCTGTAAGAAAACAAAAATGGCCTTTGGGATAAAACTGAAAGATGAGGTGTCAGAGGAAGAGCTCCATCCTGGCATATACTATAGTTTCTCCTCAGGGGTGGTAATTTGAAGTAATGAGTAGTCCTTGTTGAATGACCTTGTACATCTGCTGCACTGCCTATTCAATCTGTAACTCACTTTCCATCAATTGCACTTTTAGTACAATTAAATATGCCATCATAAAGCTCTAAAAATGAACAACACAGTCTCTGCATATGTTCATAGCTATTTAGCCTGGGACTGGGAGGGTGGCAGAAGTCCATCTTAAACCTTCTGTTCATGCCAAAGTGCAATTTGTTGATTGAAAGATGCTAGCTGATAGAGCTGGAAGAGGATGGCAGGATTTGCTTAGCATGCACAGAAGCACACACAAAACAATTTGAGATTGGAACGCGTGCTTGAGCCAACTTGCTGCTAAGAGGCCACCTGGATGGTGGCATGAAGAACAAACTGCCCTTTCCCCCACCACCCCCACCACCCCATCCTAGGCAATTTAAAATCCTCTACAGTATAGCATGAATAAATATATGCTGCCATGTTGACAACAAAGAGACATGCCTGTTTTGTCAGAATAATGATATCAAACTAAGAATATTTTGGACAGTTTTTGTTTTCACATGGGTTCTGGTAGAGCCAGAGTCTTCTTTTTATGCATATTTTTCATTTGGTACATATTATAAAGAACTTAAATCCTCTCTAAGTGAAAGTGAACAACACCATCCTTCAAGAGGATCTATGAGGATAGAACGTCATGACACAGAACTGTTTGGAGGGACTATTTCTGCCCTTCCCTGGGGCTGCTGGGCAGAAATGTGGAGAGGCACTTTGCTGCCTAAGGTGCTGTTCCTCCTGGAGGCACTTCCCAGATGAGTGTCACCTGTCACCACCTTACCACCAGTGGTTTGCCCACAGCAAAGGAGCACGTATCCATCTCCTCCTCGTCCAATCTCTCACCTCCTGTGCTTGCTACAGCCGTGCCTTGGAAAAAGGTAGATTCACCTACCTGGAGTCTTGCAAGACCCAGGGAAGAAGTTGTGATAGCAATGTAGAATAAGCAATATATTTGAACAATAAATCAATGCACAGTATTCAGAAGGTCGTATTCCTGTTCAAAAAAGGGGGGTGGCGGGGAATAATGAGGAAAACAGATCAGCATTGGTGCTGATCCAGCAATTATGAAAAGATTTAGGAGTTTGGAACCTTTAGGTATAGGGGAGAGAAACTCATTCCAATTTTGCACACAGCCAATTTTGCACAGTAGACTGTTTTTTTTTGAACTACCACTAAACAGAGATGAAAGGCGTGGATGTTGGTGATTTCCAAGTTATTATTAGTATTTTTAAAGTATTAAATTTAGGAATAGTTTCAGCATTTTGAAGACAAATAAAGGAGCAGCATGAATTTTCTCCACTGAAGTCTATATCAAATTCTCTGTGTCCCTGCATTTTGGCTGCAGTTCATTGCTCAGAATCTGTTTTCAAAATTATTTAAATGTGAAGTAGCTGATTTGATTGCATTAAGGCCAAATTCTGCTGTGTAACAATGGAGTTGCTTTATTTCACTTGCCTTTACACATTGAGACAACCTATTCTGGATCAGTGTGTAGGCGAATGTAACTGAGTAAAATATTCCTGCCTATTGCAATGTACAGTGAAGAACGGTATTAAAATTTCCCTTAAATTATCTTGCCTTTTTCTGTGTTTTAATATAGTTTGATACTTTTGAAACTGTTGATTTACAGGATGGATTTTTTTTGTTGTTGATATTTGGTCAAAGCATAAAACCAAAATCTTTGCATCTATGTAATTTTCTTCATTATGGTAGCAGAACATGAAGATTTCATGTACTGAAGAAGGATTTACTTCAAACCATCTTTTGAAAGAAAAACTGGTAGGATAAATCATCCGCTTTTTTAACAAAAGTCTTAGAATCTCAGTATAGCTGGGTGAGCTGCCCTGGAAAGATTAATTTAAAGATAATATGCATTTCTTTCTACAGTTAGCTTTAAGGAAAGCTGACTCTGTGTAGTCGCTCTAAACATGCAGCGTCTACTGTCATTGTTCCAAATTCTAATTAGTTGCCTGTGACCTGATCTGCAAAGAAGCTGGGCAGCTGTAATTCCCAACTGGATGCTGTGAGAGCTTAGTACGTTTGGAAATCCAGGATATATTACCAAATACATATATTTCAAAATCAGTAGTAATTTACATTTAATCTTTAATTTTAACAGGTTAAACCTTCGGTTGTAAGGCTCTACAGCTGCTATATGAACAACTTTGGCTGTAATGAAGGGATCCTGGACCCAAGCCATTCTAATTGAAAGGCAGTTTCACCGTAATGTGCAGAGAGGCCAATATCCAGCTGAATCTGGTTAGAGCAATGCTTCTGACACCGAGTTAGTCCAAAATAATCCCAGCAGTAACCAGCACTGCTTATGTATTATTTAGGACACAAATGGTCTCAGAAAGTTTCAAATAATTTTATTAATGTTGTTACATATTCCAAACATTGGGATAGCCTGCTAGGAGTGAGAGGAAAGCACAATTAATGTCCTCACTCAGGAAATCATCTGTTCCTTTCCCTTCTGTTCTTTCATCCTCATCTCTTGGATTCAAGCCTTTGAGAAAGGGACCTTTTCCTCCTACCCACACTTTTCTTGCTAGATCATGAATAATGGATCATAATTGAGCACTTTGAAGTACTTTTACTGTCTGCCAGTGTCATCTCCAGTATTTATCTTGTCTATACTTTACTTCAGTGTTTCCAAATGTGGTAAATCTGAGACTCAGGCCTGCTAACAGTGTAATCTTTATGATCTCATTGACTAAGAATTCAGATGTACAATCCCAGTTTTTCCTCCTATCATATCTTAAGAGTTTCCTTTTACCATATTGTAAATTTTGCAAGACTAGATTTGTTCTGTCTCAGGAATAAGATTCTTAGGTTAGTCTGATTTTGAAAATTCCCCTCACTCATCAAACGTCTCATTTGCAATGCTTGTGGTAAAGCCATCATATGGAGTTCTGGGATTAATTTGAAATCAGTAGGCTAGCTGTAATCAGCCATCCCTGAGCATTGTGGTATCTAAATTCTGTAGGATTTTAGTACATAATTTGGATCAGAGGGTTTTTTGATTCTTTAGAAAATGTACTCTGCCTGTGTCTCAGATGTATATTCAAAAAAAACCTGTGTGCTCCAGGATGAACCTGCTTGTTCACTAGCATCCAAATCTTTTGTCATTCTGACATTTAAACAATGTAAGTATATCAAACAGGGAGAAAGCAGAAAACTTATAGATCTAAACATAGCCAGGCTGGTTAAAGATTTTCCATTGAAATTATCACTACTGTTTATTTTTAACTATACAGAGTCTGTTTTTATTGGAAAGCTTTTGCTTTCCATTGAAGAAACAAAAGTTTGAAAGCTGATGTTTGGCTGTCATCAGAGTTCTAATTTTCTCACATCACCCTCTTCCTCTGTCTCTGTCAGACAGTGTCTCACATCAGTCACAATTACCTAATGTCCCAAGGATTAGTTGCCTCCTTTACAACTAGAGGAGGAAACTATGGTGCAGGTAGGGAATCTGATAAAGGAGCAAAGTCATGATATGATGCACCTGAATACCAACTCATGTGAGACACTATAGGCATTCCGACTTAAAACATTTAGGGCTATGGGCTGAGTTATATGATTTTTTTTTCTGTCTTTTTACCCAAAGATTGAAATGGATAATTACAATAAAAACAAACTTTATTTTCTGCTGAGATTTTCTCTGCATAGGAAAACACCCTTGTTTTCAGGGATGTTATGAGACAGAAAACTTCTAGGTTGGCTTCTAGGTAGGAAACCTAAGGACAGAAGTATTTTCTGTGCACTATTAACAGGCACTTTGACATAATGCCATCTTTACTTAGACTACCTTTAGAAGGGTCAAAATAAGCCAGAGGGGAAGAAAAATAACTAGAGTTTTGTGGCTAAATCAGTTATATTTCCTTTGGTTGCTCACCTGGCTGATCCTACCAGTAGCATTTGTTTGCTTACAAGGTTAAGCCATACAGTTTTGTCTTGTAGATGGACATGCTGAGATGAAGAAGCACTGATTCTTGCATGTACTTATTTTTTAAGTAAGCAATGCCTAGTACAGATGCAGATGTCTCTTGGATAACCCACTCAAACAGATGGGCTAGAATTTCATCTTACCCCTTTTTTGGTACAACTAACTCCCTGCAGACATTCCGTAAGTTTCATTGCAGTGGTTCCCTCCATAGGATCTTTCCCTTCTTTGCTGCTGCAATAGTCCTGATGTCTTGAACTCTCTTCTTTCCTGCATTTCCCCTCACTCAGTGCACATCCTGCAGCCTCCACTCGTCCTCAGTCCCAGGACATGGATAGCAAATGGTGCAGAGAGGACTCCTTCTGTTCCTGACCATCCCAGAGCAGTTTGTCCACCGATGAGTCTGCCTGAAGCTGGAGAAGCAAAACAAACCTCACCCAAGGAGCCAGCCAAATGCATGTACCCGTTGTCAAGAAATTCCCACATTTCGCTGGCCTGTCTGCCAAGCAGATTACCTTCTGGATGACTAGCTGGCTGTCCAAAGAGTGGATGTGCAGTGGTTTGCTAACTGCCTGACTATGGAGGTAGCATACGCTGCCTCAGCCTCCAAATTATCTGAAGAATCACTTTGTGTATTGTGTGTAGGATCAAGTGAAAGTGTGCTGCATTTTAGGTTTACTTGTTTATCTCATTCCTGTGACTTCATGTGTGGTTAGCTCTTTGCCAGTTTATGATAAAATGGCTCCCTCCTTACAAAACAGTTGCTGAATACGTGCAGGTGGACTCCATGCTGAATGAATCTAGTGCATCTGAGATATACCAGTGGTGTCACAGATTGTGCAGATCCACTATGATATGCAAGATGCAAGCAGTTTCTCCATGCACTTGCAGTAGATTCAGTGAGAAGACACTAGACTTGCCACCACCACATACACACAGAAAGATCAAAACCCAAAAAAACCCAAACAAGACTCCTCATCAGGCTACTACATATAAAAACAAGCTGGGCAGCATTCATTTTCTACTCCTGTTGATTATACAGAAGAGCAGCTGTATTGGATCACACTGTTGGTTCATCTGGCCTCATATCCTCTCTCGGCAGTAGCCAAAAACTGAAGATTAAAGATTAGTAAGAGAACAGAAAAAGTTTACAAGATGCATTCACTGACTACTCACCTAGCTTCTGATAAGTTGTATTTTGGGGACTTCCTTGCCCAGTAGCAGTTTAATAATTTATTATTAAATGCATGTTAAAAAAGAATCTATAACATCCCTTGGAAAGGAATTATGCAGCTTACTCTCACATTTTATTAAGAATTACTTCCTTTCAGCTTCATTTGACACTGTCTAGTTTTTGTGCTGCAAGAAGCAATGACCACTCCTTACATTCTCCATATCATTCATGATTTAACCTTCCATTGCATCCTCCTTTTCAGATTGGAAAGCCCAAATGTCTTCTGGAGTCACTTGTGTGTAAGTCATTCCACAACTTTGATGTACTAACTATTGTAGCTTTTTTCGAAACCCTATCCTGTTCTAATATAGCGTTTTTGAGGTGAGTGGACCAAAATTACACGCAATATTCAAAATATGCTTGAATTGTGGGCCTATGCTGTGGCAGTATGAAGTTCTGTTTTGTTCTCTTTTCCTTTCTTTGTAATCCCTAACTTTTCATTTAATCTTTTTATTGAAGTTAAGCACAGAGCTGGCATTTTCATAGATCTATTTATTACAACTCCAAGATCTTGCTCCTGGTGGGAACGGTCAACTCAGAGCTCATTTTACTTAGGAAATTAGGGTTTCTTTCCCATGTGCATCACTCTCTTCTGAATTTCATCTGCCATTTTATTATCCAGCCAGTCAATCTTATAAAGTCCTTCCATAGTTCTTCACAGTTTGTCCTCCCTTTTTTACTACCCTGGTAAGTTTAGCAAACTTTCTCATCTCACCAGATCGTTCATGAGCATCTTAAACAGCACAGGATAACCAAAATGTACAGCAGGAGGCTCCTGGTAACCTTGTTCCACTATAAACAAAAAGACCACTTATTCCTGCCCACTGATTTCTAACTTTATCCATTTGCAAAGACCTTCCTTCTTTCAAGAGACTTTTTTGAGGGACTTCATCAAAGGCTTTTAAGAAATCCATGTAGTCTATGTTAAATGCATCCCCCTTAACCATATGTTTGTTGACACCTTCAAAGAAGGTCATGAAGCATGCCTTCCCCTTAAAAAAAAACACCATATTTACTCATCTTTGGAAGATCCCAGGTATCTGGGAAGCTACTAACACAAACACCAAGCAGCTCCCTGCTAGGGCTCACACAACTGTGAGGAGCAAGGATTAGAACCAAGGTGATGAGCAAGGGTTAGAGTTGAGGTCAAGGCACTCCACTTATGGGGTGACCTAACCTCAGGCCACCCCCAGAGCCAGGAGATTATAACATCAGTGAGCGTTAACTGTGACTAACACCCTGCAGGCTTGCCAGGCTGCCCATCAGTAGAGGTGGAGGCACTGGAGGCTGTGGGACTCATGTCCCTGGGGCTGCAACCCACTCTCTGGCAGGGCTGGAAGTCAGACCAGGGATTGAGGAGCCGGGGCGCAGCCCCACTGTGCTCAGTTTGGGGTGTCCTGCTCATGCAAGAGGTGCTGCTTCTCTCAGCAACCTGCAGTGCAGATCTCAGAAGGCCTGTCCAATTTACCAAACTGCTGCATGTGTGCACAAGCAGTGCATTTGAGATCATGTGTCCAAAGATTATTAGATTTCTGTCAGCTTCTTACACTGAAACACATATGTCTTCAAACTCAAGGAAGGACTTCCCACTTTTATCGTCTCACAAAAATAAAAACTTCAAGTAGACTTCCTCTTATTAAAAAAGTTCTCCATAAAACAAATTCCAAACAAGAACTGTGTTTATACAGGATTATATTTTTGGAGTACAGTCATAAAAATAATATTAAAAATACAGGGGAACATAATTTAATTTCTTATTGTAATAATACATTAGATTCCATGGTCACATATTCTGTAATTAGAAAGGTACGTTTGCTTTTTTTTTTTAAAGCAGAAAATGGAAAACATAGCAATATGACTTCTATTGAGAATTTTTTTTCACAGTGCTGCATTATATGTAAATATGTACTATTCATAGAGAAAAAATATGATTTAACATGTTTCAGACAGTGAGACAGTATATATGACACTTGAAATAGAATTATGAAACTGAATATTTCAATTATGTATTTATTGTAACAGCAGTTGTATCTACAAATTATTATTCTTAATCACAAACTGTCTACAAATCTTTCTTAAAGATAAAAAAAACTTCTTAATTATTTCATCAAGCTGTTTAAACATTGAAATATCTCAACTATTGTCTTCCTTGCTAGTTCAAATTACTTGAGAATGCTAATAAATGTTCCCTATCAGCTATTTTGTATTACTTTTGTATTCAGGATTGTGTGCTTACAAAAACGTCATGTAATAGTGATTATTGTTATCTTGGATTCTGCAGCACCACGCTTGTATTTCTACCTATTTTAAAACAGAGCAAGCAACATCTTTGAAAGTGGTATATAGGTGTTATAACATGATTATACCTGAATACCTGATGGGAGGTTCTGATGCAAAAGGTTGCATTACAGATTGTTTAATGCATCATTTAAAAGATATTACATGGTGATGACGAAGTTTATAGAATACAGTAGGGTTAGTGTGATTGTTATCTTAAAAAAAAGCAGTAAGGTGGTTTTGTGAATGTGGATTAAAGGTGAGAAGTTTCTACCAGTTGAGGAAAGAGAACTCAATGTTTTATAGGCTTTTTCAATATTTGTATATTTTTATGAGCAAAATTCATTAGCTTTTATGTCAATGAAGTTATTTATGTGTAGAAATACTTGTGTGGAAGACATCTTAAAGATAAAATTCATGCATGAATATAGAGATAGACAGTATGTTTTAAATATACAATTACACACATCATAGCTATATTCCTTCCACTGTTCTGTTGTGCAGCTCCACTGACCTCAGTGCTTGAGGGACAAATTAGAACCATACAGTACACGAGATGCTTCCCGCTGAAGAAGTGCATTAGCAGAGAGGCAAGGTATGTTTGAGAAAGCACTCAGCAATTAGCAGGTCCTAGGTGGGGGAAGAGCAACATTTGTCTTACTCATTCTGATCTCTGCAACAAGAACCAGGAGGCGCCACGCGTCTCAGCTCTGACTTTCCAGTCTAGCTGCTGAGTAGAGATGCAGAGCATGGACCAGACAGGCTGAGGTCACAACACTTTTAAGATGCACCATTTTATAATCTTCAGAAGAAATTTAATTGCTACATTTCTCTTGTAGAATGGGCTTTTGTTGCGTTCTCTAAGGTCTTGTTCCACTGTTTGAAAAGATAATGGTGCAGGATTTTTTTTGTAGGAAGGGAAAGTCATCTGTGTCTGGGCAAGCAGCACTAAAAGACAAAATCCCATACAGCTCCTGAGGGTATGTTTCTGAGCCTGAGTTACTTGGTGGAGCGCCAAAGAAGGTGTGGGGGATTCAGTAACTTTAGACATCTAAGCTGGGTGCTCTGCATCTCCATCTGGAGGCACTATCTGTCTGCACTATTTATACAGGGTCCTGATGCTCCTAACTTTAGGTGTTCCCATTGAATTAGATGCCTAAAGTTACTGAGAGTAGGTGATCTGAATACCCTAGTGTAAATACAATGGGAACTGACCAGCAAGTGGGGACTGATGATAAACTCAAAGCTGTTACAGTTAGAGTTCCTTCTCAGAGCAGCTGAATCCTCTCGTCAGGCAGAGCCAATGAATTCATTATCAAAACAACCTTTCTTCCTAAAGATTTTATGTCAAAGTAGAAATTTTTGGAAGGACATTTCAGGGGAAGATCAACTTGCATAACATGAGCAGTTACAAACCCAATCATAATATATCTGACCATCCATGGCATGAGTAGTTAAATCAACACCATAAATACTTTGCGATCATGATCATTAATGAAGCATAGAAAATTCTGATTTATGGCAGAGTTAACATTATGGTTCAGCAAATTAATGCCATTGATGTGGGTTCCTCAAAATGATAGAAAGTATATTTTAGGATGAAAAACTGCAATACATAAATAGCCCATTTGTTTTCATTAATTCTTTTCCATAAGGTTATTGGCACAGAATTGTTCTATGCAAGCAGAATAATATTTTTAGAAAATTATTATAAAGTCACTCTGTATGATTTATTTTGTTGATATTTTTAAACTTCCTTTTTGACCATATTTTACTAACCCTTATTTTCTGAACAGTATATATAAAGAACTAGTAAATCTGGATTGCCCGTGTGTCAATTTGTCAGGACCCTTTCATAGCCATGCTAGGATAGTATCCTCTAGATGGCATTCAAGGAATTGCTACATGTGTGGAGGATATTTTTTTTCCTATATCAAAGACTCCCATAGTAGTTGCTGTGTTGTGCTGTTGCTTTGCACAGGTTTCACCATATGTTTGAGTACAGAGGGACTTGAGATGCTTGACTGTTGTAGAATATGGTAACATGAATATGACAGAAACAGAGATCATTGCCAGTTATGGAGACATGGACCTAAATTAGGGGTTCTTACTGTTAGGTTTTGTTTGTTTGTTTGCCAGAGAACTTTAAATATCCTATGTGAACACACTGATTTCTCAAACTTTCCAATCAAACTCCAGACTCACAAATTGAATCACAAAACAAAGTGTGATATTGGGCAAAGAGAATTATTTAAAATACTTAAGGAGGATTTGAAATAGAAAGATTTACTTAATGAGAAGAGTAAAGAGGCTGAACAATATTTTGCTTATGACAGCGTTATTTGGTGGGTTATTCCAATGTAACAATATTGCTTGTAAGCAATAGTGCAATACCAATGTCTAGCCCTGATGGTGCTTAACACCCATGTGTACCTAAATCAGCTGTTGAACTGAAAGTTGTCTAAATTCTCAAGTTCTGCTTTTGTGCGTGCTCTGGATTGCCTCTGTTTTGTCAGCATTTAGGAGCTTGGACATGTAGGATAATTTAACTCTAAATCTTGTTCTGAGGATCAGGCACTTAAAAGTTAGATCCTGAAGCACTCGGCTCCACATCACTAATGTACTGTGTGGGTATGAGCCATTAGTTCTTACAAGCAACTGCCTAAGCTGCATAGCTGGGTGTTTTCCAGTGCAGGAGACCATTGAGAGATAGATAAAAGCTTATTCCAGATGATAGCTGTATGAAACAAACTTGCCTTTCTGCTTGGAACTTAATTAAACAGAAGGATCTCTAATCAGATAGTACTTCTGAATTTCAAAAGGTTAACCTAGCCCATTATTTTCTCTCTGACAAGGGACACCAATGGAAGAAAATCAGAAACGTATCAAATGATACTTCTCCTTCCTGTACTCTTCCAGGTCCCAACAGTGTTCAGTAGCATGTTAATTAATAAGGCATGTTTTCTGTGTTTCTTGACTGAATGTCTGTCAACTTCCTAACTTTTTGGAGGCCACAGAATTTTAATGGTCCTCTCTAGAAAATGACCAGTGCAAACTCTGCATGTGTCAGCAGGTCACCTGGACTTTGTCCCTTGGACAAGAAGAGGTTGTGAAGGGAAGGACAGCAGTGCTCACTTTCCCTCCTCAAACATTCCTGCTTTTCCATTCTGTAGAAAACACCTTTGCTGTGCTGCTTTGGCACAGAGATAGGAGATACAAGGGCAAAGTTCAGCACACAGAACTTTGAAGAACACAAAAACTGGTTAACACAGCACCAAGAAAAAGAATAGAAATACCAAAGGGGCATAATGGAAGAGCTCTGAGAATTCAGAGGCTCTTGTTAAGAGGGCATTCATGAGTTAATTAATTTCTTGGAAATAAAAGGCAAGAGCTAAGTGATGCACTGATCTGGAAGTGTGAATGATCAGGTTTCCTTCTCACCTGCATCTCTGTCAGGAGTTCGTCTATCAGTGATGGGCATGGCTATGTGTAATAAGTATAAAACCACAAGCTTCAGGGTAGTGGCTAACTAGTAGCTAATAGTTGAAGAATATTTTCTTTTGAAATGATGTTCCATAATTGCCCAGGATTCCACAAACCTTCCTTTGAAACATCTTTTACTGCCCATCATCTGATCTAATTTCTAGGCTGCTCTGTTTTCTTGGTGTTTTAATTTTTATACAAGTCAAAAAGATGAAACTCTTTGATTCCCAATGGTCCTTTAACTCTGGGGAGTTTTTTCTTTGTGAATAAAAGAGACTCAATCTTATTGAAAGAGAAAAACACACACAAAAAAGGCATTTATTTTTCAAATGCATTTAATATTAGTGTGACATGTTTTCAGAATATATTAGTACAGTAGTCCAAAATGATCCACTGCCTCTTCTGAACCTCAGATCCTAGTTAGGGATCTAACAGAAGTTAGGGGTGAGAAAGACTATCCATCCATTCCACCTGGCTGCTGTTTGCTTATAGAGTTGATTTGACCTGATGCCTTCAAGTGTCATTGCTTCTATCCCTCACCTTGAGAGCCTATCCTCAGACTCAGAGGTATGCAAACATCCCTGTGATCTAACTAACAGAAGCCGTAAATGCTGTCTCCCTACAGAATGCGTTCCCTGATATTTTGTCTATGGTTTCTTGATAAGTTGACTGTGCTACTTCCCTTCATTAATTTTCTCCTTCTGCTATTCACAGAGAGCAGGAGAGAATTACTGCAACTTTGATCTACTGGCAGCCATCTCAAGGTTCAGCATCTAAACAGGCAGCTCCAACGTGCAATCTGTGCCACCCTAAGATGGTGTCTATGATAGGTATGATAAATTGCCCTTTGGAATTGCCTGTCTCCATCTAACTACAGAGGGAATCAAGACAACTTGCCAAAACTAAAATCCAGGTTTTAAATTATTTGAGTGAAGTAAAATGAA
>VZTV01028288.1:205-30375 GCA_013400875.1 Anhinga rufa
TTTTGCCCCTAAGGTGAGAAGCTGCCTGACATCTCACAAGCTTTCTTGCTCTCCCTGCAGTCAAGTAGATCACACCCTTACTTCCACACCTCATCCTTACCTGCTTCAGCCACACAGGCCTATCAACAATCAAGTAGTAGTTGGAGCAAGGGAGGTTAAGGTCCCGATAGACAGTACAGAAAGCAGAGCTCAGTTTCTTGCCAAACCAACACACTTTAGATCCATATTTGGCACATTTTTGCTTCAACACAACCTAATCAGCACCAAACCCTGCAAGTTTCCCAAAGTCTGCCCCACTCCAGCCTCTTTCCCAGCAGCTTCCAGTTGCAGCCATTNACTCTACACTGTATTTTCAAATAACGACAACTACTGATAGGAAAGAGCAGGGTTCTGAAAGGCCATTGATAATGAGAGAACAGAAGTAGTCTTTTGCTACTCATCGTTTATGTCTGCTGTAGCTGTTCCTGGGCTGAGGAACATGTGCAGCTGTGAAGAAACATTTCTGCCATCGATTCACATGGCTGACACGCAACTGAAGACATACAACAGTGCTAGCCAAGTGCATCTGCTTAAGATGTTATTAACAGCAGGAAAGCAACGCAATCAGTATGTGCTCTCCAACTACCAGCACAGGCTTTATAAGGCAGAAAGTTCTCACCTGCCTGGCCACCCTCCGAGCTTCCCAGTAAGGTTTAGAGTCTTCTACAGCTTTTCCAATCTTCTTTACCAGTTCATCCAGTTTTACTGTTGCTTCTACCAGCACGGAGCGGAACTTCTGGCGTGCATCCTTCAAAACATTGCAGAAAGGAAAAAAAGGACAAAGACAGATTAGAGCTTTAAAATTTATTTCTACCTGTTTGTGCCTACCTTCAGGTTGCTCTTTACATTCACACACGAGCTGACACATTAAAAACAGTTACTGGCATTTGGACTAAGCCAGAATTCTTCAGTGGAGGTAATAAGAGGAACCCAGAACTGCATCCAAAAGCTAGCATCCTGGACACCAAATCTTTGTCTTTAAGAGACAGCCTTTATACAAAGCCTGCAATAGCCTGTGCTAGATGTCACCTCTGGCAGGGCTTCTCAGAGAGGAACAGCTTGTAAATTACTTGGCAAACAGCAACGTAATAAGTTCTGAGAGGGAGTTCAATGGCAAAGACAACTCATCTAGACAATGCTAGAATTGGCCTGCCTGCTAGCCCCAATCCCCACAGCAGGCTAGCAAATCAGCTGGAATCAGCACCTCCGAAACCTTAGCATGTCACACCCCTAGTACTGTTTCCCTGCAGAGACACCATTTCACAATGCAAATGGGGATGGACAGGATCTGCTTTCTGCAGGAAGAACTGGACACTTCCCACATGGTATATCTTCAAGTCAGCTCCTCTTTCCTTTTATAAACACACCTTACTTACTTCAATAGCAGCAAAAAGCTTCCAGGTCCTCGTGGCAAGACTTCCTGCCATAAAAGCCTATGTCTTCTGCTATGGTTTGTATCAATGGGTAAGGACGCCTACTTTCAATTTGATTGTTATTATTTACTACATTTAAAAGTAAATTCTAGCTACTTGCAAACTGGATGAGTTGCCCTCTTTCCATGATTAGCTGAAGCAATTAAAATATTTTCTCTGCTCCACTGAAATTTCCACAATTTTAAGCAAAGTGATTCCGATTTCAATCTCAGCATCCAACAGAGACTCTAAATCAATGGAATTATTGCAGAGAGATGCAAATTCAGGCTGGGACCTGGCCCAGAATTTAAGGAGATGAAGAGGAAGGGCCATGTGAGCTCTTGACAAGCCTTGTAATTCTAATTAGAGAGCAGGATTTATGCAGACTGCTAGAGTGACATGTTGATTATCAGGCAGCAGCTGGCTTGAAGAAGTGCTCTGATTCAGGAGGGTTTTGTGCATTCTAGAAATCCTCAACAATAATGATAACTGTTTTTTCACTGGGAGAATTAAAATACATTGCAACCTACCACTATGCTCTCAGAAGGGGAAAAAAACTGCAATAATACATTAGTTTTTACAGAAAATGCAACATACTTCAGTAAAAGCTTCTTTGCTTCCTTTTTAGTGTTACCTAAAACCCTAACCAGCATCAGTAATATTTTAGTCCAATGCAAATAGCTTTAGATTCTTAAGGTACTCCAATTTATTCTAAGGAAGTATGCAAATGGATGACAAGGTCAAAAACGGAGAATTAAATGCACATTAACTTATTCTTTTATTAACTCCAATCCAGTCAATAATCTCATTCCTTAGTGAAAGCCTGAAATGCGTCATTCAAACAATACATAGAGTCAATGATTTTCTCAGCGAGAAGAGTTTGAATATTTCCAATTAAACTACCAGATAATACATGGTTCACTGCTCAAGATGAGTTTCACAAGTAACTGAAATAAGACTGCAAGCACCATGACTATATTGCAAGAAATACATTGAAGTACTAAAGTATATATAACAAAAAATTTCCTACAAGTGCAGGAACAAAATTAAAAACTCATTTCTAAATGAGTAAGCCTGAAGGTTTGTTTTTTACTTTCTTTGTGAAAGCTGCATATCAGGATACTAGTTGCGGAAAGCAAATAGTTAAAAGAAAAACATAAATGTATATGCATTCATTTAAAAAAGCCCTACGCAGTAATTCATCAAAAAAATTCAGATCCCATATTTGTAAGATAAGCACTTGGAACAAAGAAACCACCGCTACCACATCTGTGCTTAGAGACCTACCCCAAATTTATTCATGTAATAATTACATACACTTTTCTCCAATAGGAAAACAGAGGACTAGTCTCCACCTGGAGTTTAAAAAAAACAAACAAACAAACAAACTAAAAAACACTCAGGACAGAGCAGTCAAACTAACAGCAACTTCTGTACTTATTAATTGCCC
This sequence comes from Anhinga rufa, assembly GCA_013400875.1. Lineage (NCBI taxonomy): Eukaryota > Metazoa > Chordata > Aves > Suliformes > Anhingidae > Anhinga > Anhinga rufa. The sequence continues at coordinate 3,107 of VZTV01028288.1, forward strand.
ACCAACTCAGACAAAGCACAAATGACTAAACCGTAACTAATCCTGTAACTGGCACCTGAGGCACAGGTCTTGCAAATGGTTAAGGACACCTTTACCCATGAGCGCAGCCCCGTCACACAGTAGCTAGTTACACAGAATAGGGAGCTTTAGCTGAAGAATATACTTCTGTGAACTTCCAGTTTATCATTTTCCCCGAAAAATGCCTGCTTCCTATTTTGAGGCTTTATTTGGGTCTGACCACCCTCATTTTTTCCAGTGAAGAACAATAACAAAAACCAAAACACCCCAGAACTTTATACCCATGTCATCCATCACATTACTTATTTTAAATGGCATTTGTTCTCAGGCTCCTGACTGTCAGGAACACAAGTCTGCAGGCTCTGCCACCTTCTGCATGAGAGAGTAAGCAAATGCTCGTACTCTGCTGGGATCATTCCCCCTACCAAAGGTTTCCAGCCATCCCCTTTGGACACAGCAACAAGATGCTGAGGTCTCTGAGAAGGTGTAATGCCAAACCCATGCCCTCTCCTGCACTACACGCACCACTTTTACTCTCCACTAGCCCCAACCACACTACAAAAACAAACAATCCCATATTGTATTTCAACACTGTGTGCTCCTGTGGCAACCCCGTGCACTCACACCACACTGCCTCCTCAATCCAAACCAATTCAGCTCTCATGGTCTCAGTGACCACGGCTTCTATCTGGGAGCTATGGCAACACCTCCCGTGAGCAGGGGCACAGCTCTTTCCTGCACATGCACAGCACACTCTGTGCGTCAGCTCAGTGTGTCGGCCCTGCCATGCGCTGGTAGAGCATCTGTAAAAGTCATCGCCCTTGGGACAGCGCAAAATCCCCCTGGCAGGTGCCCCTGGGGAAATTTAAACAGGAAATACAGGTGCAGCAGCTATTTTTACTCTTCGAGTGAAACTGGGGAGGTCAGAAGCACCAAGGCAATTGCACCAGGAGCACTGGGCTTGGTGCACTTGCTACTTACGTGGCATGAAAAGCACATCTGTGGTTCACAGGAAGGATGGGCCTGTGGTCAGGGCAATAACTTGGGAATCAATTTAATTCCCTGCTCCATGTCTGGCTTCCTGTGTTACTGTCAGTGAAACACTTCAACCCACAGGTAAAGTGGTTCAAAGCTATAAATCCTCTTAACGGTGTTTTCTGTAAGAACATCATGTCAAAAACTTAGAGGCTCAGGAATAGCACAGCAGCGCAGTTCATCCATGGCCCCCAGCACGAGGGAAGCCTTACATCTGTGATAGGAAGACAACCACACCACCTCAACTCACTTACCAGACCCTCTGGTGTGATGTGCCTCCCTACAAGTGTTACTATTTAACTGCCAAACTCTTCCTTCATTTAGAACTTTACCTAGCACACATGGATAACAGAGAAAGGAAAAGACGACAGTTCCTGCAACTTGCTGCCGCGAGCAAAACCGAGACGGCACAGCATGTGCCATGCAACTTTCCTAGCACAGTCCTCAATTCCTGGTTTCTGTATTTCAGTTCCTTGGAGGAGGATGCTTTCCCAGCAGAAACGCTAGTTAGTGATAAAAGCAAGTATGCAGCCTTAGGTACCAACCCTGTGAGTCACACCATTTCTGGGGTTTTCTGGAAAAACACACATGGATTTGTTTTTCTCATCACTGCACTGAATACATACACAGACCAGGTAAACCGTAACAGAAGCAATGCAACTGACAGAAGACATCTCAAACACCCAGACAACATTTCAAAAGCACGTTTTCCTCTCTACTCACTCATAATCTTCCGTAACCATTTTTAAGGACACCTTGTTACTGATTTTGCAAACAGAAAGGCAATATTGAAAGCTGACTGGCTAACATTTCCAATGTTTGCTCCATCCTATTTGCTCAATGAGATGATGATAAACCTTTCTAAAGCTGGACAGAAGCCGATTAAGGCACTTTTACCCTCAATGCATGTCGCAAGGTGCAAAAAAAAAAGCAGCAGTTGAAACTTCTCACTTAAGTTATAGTCTTAATCACTACTCTCACTACCTAAGCGTCTGTCATACACACACTCTAGCAGGCATAGCACTTACTGCATCACACGAACAGCTGCAGTTTACTTTTCAACATCTTGTTCTGTGGCTGCAAGAGCTCCGCTCTCATCGACTTTCTTCCTGGAAACCCTTAGCACTCTTCTCCCAAACGACAGATTTCACAAGCACAGTTTTAGGGAGCATGCCAGACTTCTACCCCATATATGCTTTTGTTGCAATAGTATATTATTAAAAGCAGACTTTGTTTCTAGTAACTTGCTGCTGGGCAGCTATCTGCTACAGCACCGAAAGAGGGACCACACTTAACGACAGGACATCCATACAGTAGCATTTTGGAGATCCACCCTCAGATGTGGAAAGAAACTAAAATACAATTTCACTTACACTGCACCTGTTGGAGAATAAAACATGCTTGTTTTCCTTTCACATGAGTGATGGTGATGAGCTGGTGTTAGATGCCAGATGACAGACAAATAACTATTTCTGCCCATCAAATGAAGCATGTATTTTCAAACAATTTTCTTTTTAAAATGAACTTAACACATCAACCAGGTATGAAGCATCTTAGTACCAAGCACATCTAAATTTCATTTACAGAGGTTGTCCTATGAGCTTTCTGACAATTTGGTGTGCAGAACCGCTGGCAACCCATTAAAGCAGCCTGGAAGGTGCATGGGAAATGAAACTGCTGACCAAGAGACAGGCTTCATCTATTTCCAAGAGGCAGGCTGTATCCACACCTGCCTTCCACAGCTACAGAGACCTACCAGCTGCAAAAGCTCATTTCCAAGTTAAAGTAGTGTCACTGTCAACAACATCCAAGTGTGAAAGCAGGTAGGCTTCCCAATTACATACACACCAGAGAGATACACATGCATGTGCTCAGAGATCTACCTCATGGCATCAAACAGGTTAATGACATTTTTAACATCTCTTTGGTGCCTGAGCAGTTCAAGTAAACCAGACTGACTACCAAACCTTAAAAATACAGTGCAAGGAAGGGGTTAAGTCTCACTTAATTTCTAAGCATGGGGAAGAGTCTTTTTTTCCACACAGCTGCTAATTTGTCATGTAAGAACAATAAAAATTGGCATTTGGGAGTTGCTCTAGCCTCCTGCTTGCAGACAGTTACAGACTGAGACTACAAACACACCGGTATTTTCAGTCCTCTTAGAAGATGGGAGAGGAAAGCTGGCAGGGGAAGGCACTGGGCACTCCTTTCAAAACAAGATTTCTCTGCCTAACCCTTCCTCCCTCCCTTAGGGTGGAAACCCATCTCTGCTTCAAGAACGTGAATCAAGTAAAGCCCTTTGACTCACTCGGGTGACAAAATCTTTCCAGAGCCATAGCAGAGGAAGGAGCTTTTCCTTACTTATCCATGGATGAAAGCAGAAGGCAAAACAACAAATCAATCCACATGCAGGAGCCATTTCCCATGGAAAAAAGTAGATTACAAAAGAGACATGGAAAGATTTGTCCTGATAATGCTAGACAAATCCACCACGCATGTATATCACCCTCCAAAAACAAACAGGAACTCCAGCCAGTGAGCTGCTTCTCCCTTATCCATGTACTCTTTTATGGACACTGGAAAATGCCGCACAGGGATGCTGATAAGACAGCAGATGTTTCTACAGCTAGACACTTCCCCAGGCCAAGCAGGTGTGCTCAGAATGAGATTCCTGCCACCAATAGGCCATTTTTCTAAAACTTGAAAGACTAAGGATTTTTTTCTAAAGTATACTTATAATTCTTGTGTGTGATAGGGTCAAAAGCTTAAGCTTTACCCCAAACCCAAGTATTTTAGTGAGGAAGTAAGAATAGCAACTCTAATTAAAATAACCCTTCCCCTTCCGAGAGGGGTTCAAATGCTGACAAGGCTTACAGTGAAAAGAGAACCACAGCTGATACACCCTTTTCCTCTGACACCAACACCAATGCAGGGTGACGTCACGGATAAATCCAGGACTAAAAGTAACAAAGTCTTGCAGATCAGGACTAGAGGATCTAGGCAAGCATACAAGAAGGATCCCAACCAGGCCGTACTTACAACAAGCATGGCTGAAAGCAGCACTGTTCAGCTCTAGTTTTCACGTGCAGTTGTTTCCCCTTAACAAACATTGGCAAACTTTAGCTCCAGCAACACAAAAACTCTAACAAAAACCACATTTGGGATAGCTGGGATTCCAGTGGTAATTTTAATGGTATGTGATGTATTTCCCCTCCCCACAATGATGCCAGAGGATCCCTGGGTGAATTTGTTACATCTGAATTGTACTTTCAGGAGCCAAAGACGTGTATGAGTTAGCTGGACAGGCGAGTCACGCATGCTTGTTAAGTACATTTGCAACTCCTGATGTGAGTTCAGATGGAGGTGCATTTCCAATAAACAGGAAAAAAGCTTAAATAGCAAGGCGCCGCTCTAACTTGCGTTTGGCCAAAACATACTTCTATCTCTTCTGCAAGATGTTTCCCCCACCTCTTCACAGACACTTCAAACATAAACAGGGACATAAGCAAAGCCAAGTGTTAAATCCCTCGGAGGACCCTCATCATCCTTTTGCTGTGTCAGTAGGGCTCAGTGTTGCACTTAGCATGAGCAGCATTATGGATTTTAAATCAAGCCTAATCAAAGATTCATTAACAGGCAATACATTAACACAACATATAACTACCAGCCACTCAGTGCCCTTTAGCAGCTCCGCAACTCCTGAACAGGCTGTGAGCATCATCAGGTCAGGATATTTCCCCAGGGTTTAATAGGACGGGTCAAAAGAGCAAAAACCAGTATTTGTATCAAGTAAAAGAATAGACGTAGCCAATTTCAACATATCTGTTCAAGTCATGCCATGTGTGTTAAAGTCACCTCTGAGAGGGGTGGATTTATCTTTTAAAATAAGATAAAAAAATGGCAGGCTGATCAACTTAAAACAGAATTCCCCATCACCTCAGTGAGCAGCGAACACCAGTATTTTCTACATCATTCAAACACGGACATGTCTATGGCTACACCAAGAGAGTGTAGTCTCAAAATCCTAGAAGCCTCTACTGATTTCAGCCCCATAACATTTCCATTGGGTAAAGCAGCATTTTTACTTCCATTTTGCAGATGTAGACCTGAGGCACAGTGAGAACAAACGCATCAGGTTTAAAAGCATTTAAACACCTACAGCCTTTTTTGCCCAGTTAATGGGAACTGGAGACAGCCAGCAGTCCCCTTTAGAGCGACTCGTGCAAAGCTACAGGAAGTCCAGAACAGTCTCGCAGTACTTAGATGCCACAAGGTTACTCTTCCTGCTTATCAGAGAGTACATCAAGTCACAAAAACATGGGTGTCTTTTTCTGAACTTCCTTCAAAGAAACATACCTTCTACTCAAACGCTCCCATTGCTTTTCCAGATTATTCTGGGAAAAAATTCAACAGTGGGAATGTACAGACCACAGAGTAATGCTACAGGAAGATGGCAATCAGCATCTTGTGCTGTAAATAGCCTAACGATACTGACTATGTTCTCATTAAAGTCAACTATGATCAGATATTAAAAAGATGAAGAAAATAATAGTAGAAGAATAGGATAAATATAACTCCATTGTCTGGTTAAAAAAAAAAACACACACATCTTCTAATGAAATATCTTGCAATAGCAGCAACACCACAAACTAGGAAGGGGTGGCAAGAAGGACCCAAAGCAGCTAGTTAACAGCCAAAATAGCAACTCTTCAAAGGCAAACTCAGTGTGACTCTCCCAGAAGCCCACATTTTCAGCAGCATTCAAGGATTTTGGAAGTCTTTGAGGAACAATGATCCCAGTTCTAAACTCCCCTTTCTAAACTCTGGATTTACCCTATAAGGCTGGTTGGCAAAGCTTTCTTTTCTTGTCCAGAGTATCAAGGCAGGGGTTTTCTTCTAACCACAAGTTAGGTTTTGGTTTGTTTTTTTTTGTTTTGTTTGTTTGTTTGTTTGTTTGTTCCCCCCCAATATCTTTCCTCTAGAAGGGTCTTAAGTCCATTTAAAATGTATTTATCAACATGTACATAAATTAAGCCTTGCTTACATCATCCAACTGCATTTGTCCTCAAAATTTAAGCAGATCAAAAGTAATGAAAGTCTTTACGGATTAAAAATTATGCAGTTGCATGATACCACAAGCTGGCTTCAATCCAGTAAGATTTTCAGATGAAAAGGGATGAGGAAACATTCATGAAAGCATACTATTGATGATATTTCAAATTAATTCCATCAAACACTGTTTATAGTAAGCACTACAGACATATCTGCAGTAAACATTTAATGACAGAGGTAGAAAGCATCACATAATCATTCTCTGCTATCTGACGCCTATTATTTCTTATACTAAGGTAAGCAACAAAGTTAAGAGCAAGCTAATGTGGAAACACGGCTCTCTTATTTACAACGATATATCCAGGAGCCTTTCGAGCTCACCATCTGTCACACACACAGTAGCTACAAATCTCCAGGCTCTCCAAACACTTGAACACATGAATAATTTTAATCAAGCAGTAAAATCCCATCTTAAGTCATTGGGACTTATTTCATGAGCATGCATTTGCATTATTATTACTATTCTATCTGCTTCATAATATGTCCTCAGTGCAAGGTTATGACAAGATTAATGAAATCCAGGCAACTATCCATAGTACCATCTTTCAATTTCAGTACCTCAGCATGAAATAAGGAGTCTGAAGAGATATATATAATGATTTTTTTTAATATATGTATATAAAGAGTCCTGAAGTCCATTTAATTGGTTCTGTTGCAGACTAGCATACTGATTTTTAAAGTTCGCTCATAAAATTTAAATCAAGCTAGTGACACTGAACAGTTTTCACAGCTGAAATATAGTTTAATTTTGCATAACAAATAGTCCCCCATTCCACTAAGTTTATTTGCCAATAAATTCATGATCTACATGCCACAAAGCACAAAAAAAGCAAACAAGTAGGGAGAACAAAACAGCCACAGCCACATGACAAGACTGCTTTGTTTCTGAAGAAGTCCATAACCCTATAACTCTTTGGTGCATACAGTGGATGCTCCAGTATTTCAAAATACTACCAGGAACCATCCCATGCTCCAGGTACCCATCTCATGAAAACACACATGTGGGGAAGGGCGGGAATCAAACGTGGACTTTGACATCTTGAAGATGCAGAACAGAAATCTGTAGATGTATATTTAGACTATGGTCATCACTGCAATCTCAGCATGTTTTGATACAGTATTCAAAATATTGTCACGTTATCAAAATTATTCAGGATGTAAAGTAGCATTTTATGCCAGTTTTCCTTTAACAGCATATTCATCTTACACTTCCACTGGCTTTATCTTCTTCCTTTTGCAGTTAACAAAAGAAAATTTAGACACACAAGTAAGACAGTTTGTTATTAGATACTGAGCCTTCCAGAATAACTAGTAAGTAGCTGAAGCTCAAATTTGGGGCTTTAGAAACAATTCCTCCAGAGCTTTCTATTAGACTTATTCAAGTGTCCAAGGAAACCTCCTTTTCCAACTAGGAAGTAATTTCCTTCAACTCCTTCAACCTTCCTTCATTACTTTCCTTACTCAGAAAGTAATGACAAAAAAGGCAAAACTAACAAGCTGAAAAAAACAGCCACCAAGGAGGAGATCCTGGCAGGTAACTGTTTGGCAAAGACCTCTTAACCAAATAAACTTTCACTGTCTATAATCACAAGAACACAAACCAAAAACAGAACTTGTCTAAGTTTAGTTTCAAAACCTAAAAATAGGGTTTGCCGGGGGGGTGGGGCTCTCCACATAGGGTTTTTACACTGTCAGCATCCCTCTACCTTCTCCCTTTCTGTTCCAGTGGTTAGCTCAATTCACACCTTTAAAAAAAAAATCACCACCAGACTCTTGCTGCCGAGTTACCATTCAGGATAGCACAATTCAGGAAGGAACCTACTCAAAAGCAGTTCTGCGGCTCACAAAATGCGACATGTACAAAAGGAAAACGCAAGGATGAATTCCGTACCTCCAGCTCCGTCTCTCTCCGATTGATATCATCTGTAGATTGATTTAGTTTTTCTAGCTCCCCCTAGAAAGAAAGAAAGAAAGAAAGAAAAAGTACCACGCATATTAAGAAATCGGGGAGGGGGGAAAAGTGTCTGAGAAGGCTCATTCAGCACCCCACCGAAAGCTCACAAGGGCTGTGGCTTACAAATTCAGTGAAAAGGGGAAACCTTGAGACATTTAGAATAACTTTGCCACTGATCTTCTATTTTGCTACTTACAAGAAAAATAATCAGAGAAGCCCTGTAGTTTTATTTCAAGGCAGTACATTTCCTGTTCTGGCTTATTTCTCGCTATTAAAAATAAATATAAGGTACAGTAAGTTCTGTCTTGTCCATCAATATAGTCAGTATCTGCTAGTTTCCAGTGAGATAAACGCTCCCCCTGCAAAAGGATCGGCATGAAGTTAGTACTACCACAGGAGACATACAGTGAAAGCGCAGCATTGATAAGAAACATGTCTTGCAGCACGAGAGACATTTCACTCTGGATTTTGGCAAACCTCTTTATAACACAGCCAGTCAATGGGACATATGATTATGTTTACTTAGTCTGCCTTCGTGCCAACATTTTGATCTCTTAACAGCAGAAACAAAAGTGTTAAATCCCTTGAATAAATATTTACTAGAGGTGGTGCTGGCATGAACGAAGTTACTGTAAAAAACAAAGCTCATTCTTAATGACTTTCTTACCGCAAAAAGCAACCCTCAGGAGCAGACTCCAATAGCCTTCTTTAGTTGAGCAACATGTTACTCCATGTGAGATCCTACGATTTCAACAGGAGTGTTCTCTAACTCAAACATCCTTTAATTTTCAACCGGTGTAACAGAATCCGCCTTGAAATGTTTAGCTGTACAAACCAAACACTGTAAATTGATTGTCACTTGGGTGATTTCCCACTAGATTACAAAAATTACTCTTGTTACAGTCAGAAAGGAATTAATTGCAGTAGTTTAGTTCTCCTATCCTCAGAGGTCAGATTTCCTTCCCAGCTCCTAGGATTTGGAAGATACATATTTGCATAGCCATATTTTATGAAACAGACACTCATACAGAAATTACCCAATTGCCTGTTACTGTAAGGCTAAGAACATTACGGCTCTCAGGGAAGCAGACACAGCAGCCTGTTTTTTCAAACCAAACAGAAAACTCAACAAAAACACCATTTAACCAACAATGTGCAAATCAGGTACATGGAATTATGTTGCAAGCTGAAGAACCTGAGCTCAGCTTCCCAAAATCAGGGCAGTAACAGGCTAGCTTTTGGCTGAGGGCCTTACTCTGCGTAACCATGTTTTGTGAATTCTGCAATTGCTCTGCTGGGCCCTGGAAAAGAAATGCTCACGATGGAGAAGAGAATGACAGTTACAGCAAGGAGGGCCCTATGCCAAGGATCCATCCTCTCTGCAATGTACACACGCTTATATTCACTCATGACAAACAGTCCCAGCAACGCCGGAGGCAAAAGCCATAAGCCTGCAGAGACCTAAAAATACATTTCATCTCGGGGACCACAGCATGCTGAAGTTTGCACCAGGCAATTGGTAAAGACATGATTTGGGGGAGAAAAGCTTTGTTTAGAAGCCACGCAAGAATAAGCAGCATTTCAGAAGGCATTCATAGAGAGGAAGCGCCACCTTCCACTAGAACTCCTTTTTAAACAAATAAAATAATTTTTTAAAAAATCTGTGCTTTCCCGCATGTACGGATTTCACAGCATCAGCCCTGTTTCAGGAGCAAGGTCACGCTGTCACGGTCAAAAACGAAAGGGGAGGGGGCTTTCGGAGCCGGAGAAGCGGGGAGGCCGCCCCCGGGAGCCGGGCGCCGCGGGGTAACAAAGGGCTGGGGCGCCCCGGGGCCGCCCCCCGCAGCCGGCGGGCGCCGGGACACCGGGGCTGCTCCGCGCCGGCACCGGCCGTAAACGGGTGTACGTGCGTGGGCGCACACACGCGTTAAGGGCAAAAAATAAGAAAAAAATAAAAGGCAATCGTTAGGACGATTATTATATAAACCATATACATTTTAAAATGCAATTACGGCAGGCGCCCAGCGCCGGAGGCCGGCGGGGCGGGGCGGCCCGGCCCTCACCTGGATGCGGGGGTCCACCTCCTCCTCCTCGGGGCGCGGGCCCTCCTCGGCGGCGCGGCCGCGCCGGCCGCCCGGCTCCATGGCGATGGCGGCGGCNCCTCCCTCCTCCCCTCCCCACAGCGCCCCCCCGCTTTGGGCAGCCGCATCGCAGGGAGGACGTGAGCGCAAAATTGCGGGGTCTCCTTCCCCCCCTACCCTTTCCTATAGCCCTCCTTCCCTCTTCCCACGTCTCCATCCCACCCTTTTCCCCCCCCTGCGTTAACGCTTGTGTTTTGCCGTGCTCGGTGCTGGCCCCGCCATCCTCCCCGCCCGCCCGGCAGACCCAGTGCGCACAACCAAAATGAGCAGTTTCAGGTGCAGGGAAAGGCCAACGATACCTGATGTGGCTTTATTCTTTCATTTTTCCACCCCCTTCTTTTCTTCTTCCCTCATTTTCAGGCTCTGCTGGAGGCTGACGTGTCTATGGAGAAAAGGAGGCGATAAAAATAATAAAGGCCCTTTCAACAACCTTGAAAATTAAAATTAAACTTAGATTTTTCTATTGTACGGCCGCTAAGCAAGCAACTATTGTACCTAGCGGATGCAGCAGAAAAAGACTTACTGAAGACACGTCCATTTGTCGTCGGGAAAAAGGAACTTTCTGCAAGAAGCGCCGACAGCATGCGCACGCACGGCCCCTGCCTAGCAGGGCACTTCAGATGAGGGTCTCCTTGATCCTGGGGGCAGCGCCAGGCTGGCAGCCAAACACTAGTGGGAAAAGAGCGGGCAGCCCTCCCAACCAGCAGCGCACCCACAGGGATGGGCTCGGGCGCCTCTTCATCCCCCCGGCCTCGGCACGGCTGAAACCCCTTCTGCGGGCTGCAGCAATGACATGAAGTTTCAAGCAATTACTTTCTCTTCCCTTCCCCTGGCAACCCCAGAGAGACTAACAGCGCGCTCCCTCGTTGTTGGAAAGGAAAAATGCGATGCTTTGTCTTTTCCCTCCTCAAGACACAGAGAGGACACAGTCCCACCAAAGCGCATGGGCCAGGCTACCCACGGAGGAGAAACAAGGCAAGAAGTGGCAACTGGCTGAGCCAAGGCCCCCCTCAAGTCACACCAACCACACTGAACCGCTTCCTCTGGGCGGATAACAAGTCATTTCAAACACAGCAGGAATATATCTCCACCTTAAAAGTAGCACTTTTGATTTAACCCCATTTTTGTTTGAAAATTCCTCAAAAGATTAAAAAAAATTAAAAGCTTAGATGTGGTGAAGAAGCTTCCTTTGTGAGACTGAAGGTGAAAAAGAATCTCAGCAAAGCACAAAAAGATAAAAATTTATGTTCCTAAGGTATAAAGGAGGTGAAAGAAAAGCAGTCAAGCTCTTCCAAACACTGTAAAGCAACTGAAAAAAGAAAAGACAGGAGGAAGAAGAGAGTGGCACAAACAGTTGGAAATAGTATAAACATGCAAAGTGACACCAACAAACTAAAATAATCAAAGGAGAGAGGCGGTGTTGCGAAAACGCAGATGGGTTGTTTGCAACATCTTCATTTCTCACAGCAGAAGAAATCATGTAAAGGGGAAAAAAAAACCAAACCCAAACCGGCCAAAGCCAAGCGTTTCACTCTTCCTGCTGTCCACTAAAGGAATTCGCTGCGTAGGCACAGCCAGAGGTTCCCTGGCGTCTCTCATCCCCGGCGTGCTCTGGCTCATGCCAAGACCGTGGTGGTCAAATGTCCAAAGTTCTCACCCTCCTAAAAGAGCACAGAAAACACAAAGCAGCGTGTGGAAGAGTCAATGCTGCCAATCCCGCTGTTATCGCTTGCATTTCTAGGAAACAAGGCTACGTAAAAAAGCTACTGCAGCTATGCCATGTTTCTCCAAAACCTACGCAGTCCGACCCACGGCAGCGTCACGCAAAGCCCTGCCTGCTGCTTGGGCTACGGAAGTGCTCCTGCACAGACATGCTCTCCCCAAGGGATTTGTAATGTTTGCGTGAGGACCCTCTTCTTCCATTGCCACCACGACAGTCCCCGTTGATTGTCGCAGCCCAAAAAACCTCCAGCCAAATTCATCAATCTGCTACCATCAAGGCAGAGCAAGCTGTTTCTTTCCTCAGTCGTACAGTGGAATTAGCATGTTGGGAGAGCTGCCTGCAGAGCTTAGCGCTGTGCAAGAGACGGTATGAATGCACAGGCCCCTTTCCCCACGGCTCTGAAATCTCACACTGAGCCCCAAGGCCATTGAGATAATTTTATATCAAACCAATACATCGGCAAGATTTAGATATAAAAAAGAAAATCACTGAAGAATGCACAGGTCATACGTCTGTCATAGCTGCAGGCATAAACTGACAAGTGGCCTTAAGGGAAAGACTTGACAGAAAAAGGAAAGGGAGGCTATTCAGGACAAATGAAGATCAATAAAAGACTCAAGAATATTATTTGCGTGCTCAGTGTTTTTCTCATCCCCACTAAATAGTTTTGGCTGAAACCTCTGTCAGACGCAACGGGCAGCAGAGCCCTGGGAGCATCTGAGGAACAATTCTGCACAGCACATCAGCATGCTGCGTGCTCCGCTTAAGTCAATACGGCGCAAGAAGTCAACTGTGGACGATGGCATTTGGGTATTACTTTTGCCAAGATATGAGTGATCTAATCCCAGCAAATCTCCCCTACATGATCTGTTGAAAGCCAGCCACCTCCCCAACCCCACCCCACTCCCAGGAAGCCAGTCGTACTGACCTTTTCGCCTCCCCCACAGGTCCCACACACGCCAAGGCAGCTGAGTAAAGCCCGCACGAGGCTTGAGCGAGACAGTCTGTGCTTCCTCCTGTATCAATATTTCAAAACCCTGGTCCCAAGCATTCAATATTGGAACAAAGCACTGTGAAGTTAAGGCAGGAAGAAACAGCTTGCTCTTTCACTAATGGGATTCCTGAGTGGCCACAGCAGAGAATTAGCCCAGACCCGCTGGGCCTGGCTGCGGCTTGACTCGAGCTACACTGGAGATGGTACAGCTCCAAAGCAAAAGGAGAAGTACCGGTGCAGGAAGATCCATGATCCAAGTTACTTCAACAACTGATTTAACTGCACCAGACAACACCTCTGTGTTGCGGCACGACAGCAGGCTTTTGGGGTACCAGCCTTATCATTAACAGCAGATCCTGGAGCACAGAAACTCCTGGGCAAGGCTGATGCTCTGGCCAAGAGCACTGCTACAGTCTTACTTTTGGGGGAAGTTGCTAGATAACATCATTTTTGGGTCCCAAGGAAATCCTCAGTGTACAGGCAGCATTTGGCAGGGGAAGAGGGAAACATCTGTGCTTTGATGGAGTACAGAGAGGAATTCTCTCCCTCGTTCTGGAGGATGGTTTGTAGATTAGGTATTGCATCTCTGAGTAGACACTGGGGAATGCGATGTTGCATTTTAAGTAAGATCAGCTGGGAAGTGTGCATCAGTGAAGAACCACTTGGGGAAACATACTAATGACTAGTTAATTTGGGGGGGGGTCAAAATGAATGGTGTAATTTTACATATATTTGATAATGGATTTTTAGGAAGGATTGGGGTTTTTTCCAAATCTCATCTTACCTTCAAATTTCTGCTCATACTTGACCTCAAAGCTTGCTTCTGCCCAAGCACTAGAGGCAAGGGCCTAAAATACAAATTGAAGTTGCATTTCCTTCCTCAGAAATCTTTTTGAACACTGGGAGCATACTGAGCAGAGTTCAGGACTAATGAATGCACATTTGATTACTGAAGACACATTTGCAGTTCATGGAAACCTTTGTGGAGAAAACAGCCTGAAAGATGGAGCCTTGCCTACAGAATACTGCCTCTCTCCTCGAGGAGACTGGAGAAATAGTTCTGCTTTAAAAAATTCTTCTGCTTTCATGATGCTAGAGGCTAACTTTCAATTGGCCTCGAATGTTGAAGCACTGCTGCAATTTGGTTTTAAATAACTTATCGTCAAACAAACACAGAAGAAGTATAAACAGTCCAATTCTAAGGAGTAAAAAAGTATATAAAACATGGCCCTCCCAAATACATTTCTGGGCATAAAATCCTCCATGTAATTTCGCAGCTGAATTCATCCTGAAGACTAGTTTACCACACTGACTTTTGCAATGTTACACCAGAAATTAGTTTAGCTCAGGGAATGGCTCATTTAAAAAGAAAGCCCCCATCTCCCTCTTCCAAACTGCAGCAAAGGCACGTCAACATTCAAACCCCATATGCTTTCCTGGTTTTCAGAAGTACATTGCACGTGTTCGAAACATTTTTAAACGTTAAGTAGGATCTCGCCCACAGTCACAGTACATTTGAAGATCTGGTCCTCTATATCTTAATCTTTGATAAAAGGCTAAGCACATACATTTTTTTGAAGGTATGTGCTGCGTTTATGGAAGATTTTAAATTCCCTGGATGAACATGCAGGGTACTGAACACGTAAGAAGTGGTCAGAATCAAAACTTCCTCTGGCTTAGTTCTCAAGCAAATTCTCACACTTCCATACTCACAATGGTTGCAGCATGCTCGTGCTCTGCATTTTAGGAAGCGCTAAAAATCAATTATCTTTTTTTACACCAGTTTGCAAGATGCTATCGCATTATGAACTTGCATACAAACAATGCACACAGACACATTAGTGGAGCTTGAACATCTATGGTACAAACAACTGTAGGTTTCCCCGCCTACAAGGAATGTATTTAAAGAAAAAGCTACATCCCAAAATACCCTTTAATTTCACTTCTTTTTAACAAGCACCATTTAAGGATGATTAAAAATACCCTCTAGGCTTCACAGGGCTACAAAGAAAGGAGGCTCATTTAGAGAGGTACAATCTATTTTCTAGCCACACTAATCTTAATATCTTTCATAAAAGCTAAATACAAGGATTATTAGCAAAATTACCTGCTGGGCCAATTTCTACTGGGTATACATTTATACCCCATGAGCTACTTATTATTCTGAAGCCTGATATTGATGACGCTTTATATAGATAGTGTGAGTGCTATATAGTTTTCATATATATATATATATATACACACACACACACTCACATATACTATGCTCTCTCTATATATATATAAAATGCATGACTAACAGCTTGATGGATTTCCCTGCTTCTTGTTGTTTCACTGGGAAAGAACCACCATCGCAGGACTTATTTTCTCCTCCTCCAACCTGCCTTTTGGCAAGGCAAGGGGCGGGTGGAATTTCCCACTGGTATCCATCAGTACAACGACACTACATCTGCAGAGGAGCAGAGCAGTCCTGCTGCTCATCTGGCCAAAATACAGCGTGTGCTGCTTTTGCAGATTTAGAAAATAAGAGTTACATGAGAGCCTGCCTCAGATCTGCTGCTGAACGATAAGGAAGACCCCTTTTACAGTGCTTGATACTTGAATAGGGGAAAACCCTATACTGCACCCTTTTAAGTTGAATATATCCACCCAGGTTCACAGCCCTGCTGTCTGCTTTCCTCGATAAGTAGTCTCCCAACAGTTTCAACGGGAGCAGGATCAAATGCAAAAGTGTTAGTCTGTACTCAGAGTAAGGCCTTAGACAAGAAGTGTTGCTTTTTGAGAGCCAAAATGAGATGCAAGTGCCATTCTCTTGTACCCAGCCTGACAATTCAGTAATGCTTCTGCAGTGGTACAGATACATCATTGTTATTCAGCACAAAAACACCCACCCTCATGTTTTATTCTTTATACTTAGACATCTATGCAAACCGCAGTTAAAACATTCATTTAAAGAACCACCTCTAATTCCCAAATAACATTAGCCACGTGCAAGAGTACATCTCATTTTTCCAGTCATTTGTTTGCTTAACGTTCAGACTGATTCCATAGTTGTGGCTATTTAACTACATTAGTAGGTTTCTCACTGGTAGATTTAAAGGATAAAACCCCCTCACTGGTCTCTTGCCACCAGCCCACACTGCTCATGATACCAAATGCAACACTGACAGGTGAAGGCAGGAGCTCCTGCAACACAGCACGATGAAAATGTAATGACAAACAAGAAACTCCAGGTAGTGAAGCTCCTGCGGGTCTGGTTCAGGGTATTCACGTGTCCGGTGTACTTCGGTGAGAGTCACGAGTGGTTGCCCAAAGGTGGCAGTGTCCACAACCCTCCCCTCACACAGCATGGCTACTCTATGTACTCAGCACAGAGTACTCTTCCAGCTCACCAGGAAAGGGGCTCCTTATGTCATGGCAATGCTCCCGAGAGGTGCTTTGTGACACTGTTCACGGGCACCACCACTCACACCCCCCGTGAAACATCTCCCTCGGAGCAAGGCTACCCCACGTATGCAGGCTGGAGCACAGGTCTGTGCAAAAGCAACCTGATGACCACTGAAAGCTCTCTGACCACAGACTTCGCTCCTTGGTAATCTTGCTATCAGATGGAAAATCTACCCATATCCTATTTTAAGCTGCTGAGTGCAAAACTTTAACACCTTGAGCCTCCAGAACACCTTTCATCAGAGGACCTCAGAGCATTCCTTCAAGCATCCAGGAAAGCTTTCCCTTTGGTTTCCTGCACAAATGCCATCTCTTAGAGGTACTGATTGATTAAATAGAGGAAAACAGCACAGACATGCCCAGTACAAGGATGGCCCAGAGGATCAGGGAAACAGCCACCTATGCAAAAGGAGCTTTCAAAATGGGCTGAGTAGACCAGGTAGCTACAGAAATATTTGGGACCTCATTATCATCATGACCAGCTCAAGTGCAGAGAAAAGGCAGAACTCTGGTCTCTGACTAGAGAAACAAAAGACAGGACCTGGCAACCAAAGGGGAACTCCTGCCTCTCAGTTGTGAAAGCAGACTGGCAGCCAAGAGGGAAACAGGCCCTTCCACAGCCAAGCCTCATTAGAAAGGTATTAAGAAAGGTATTAATTGCATGGTCCCTTTGCTTCTTAACTACATTTGGCTGACCCATAAGCAGTGACATGAGAAATAGGAAATGTTTTTTCTACCCTCCTCTTTAGTTTCCTTTCCAGGCCCATTATAGCCTAATTTACCTTGTGCCAGAAACTATGAGCTTACCAAGTACCTAGATACAGAAAAGATTGTCAGTTTAACAAATCCAAGTTTGATTCCTGCAAGATCCTAAGTGTCCACACTTCAAATGTCTCCTTCCAGAAATGTATGGAAATCCACAAGTCTTTAAAACATTCAAATAAAAAAAAAATCTGTCTCAGCTTTGTAAAAGTGAAATGCTTCCTGTGTACAAAGCCCCTTTACCCTCTTTCCTACCATTAATAGCAAGATTTTCTGCCCTCCTCCCACTGCCTGGCAGAATCATACTCTTCAGTGCTTCCCGTTACATAAAAATCAAGCGATTGAGCACATTGTGTGTAGGAGTGAAGTAGAGTCTGGTTTAGCACCCAACTTTATATATCAGGATAAGAAGCAGTGATTATCTGTGTTCCTTCCCCAGCTTTCCCCCACGCCACAACCGGCAGGGGCACGCTGCTGCAGAGCCACACCCCTGCATTTCCACGTTGGTGCCCAACAGCAACCCAGAGCAGCACCAAGCCTGTGAAACCTGCCCCAATCCAAGGTCAGTCACACAGGGCAGGTTTTGAAGCCTCACTACCACAACTGTGCTGCCAGCAGTATCTGACCAAATGCCTCACATCTCCAGGAGCTGAATAAACGCTTTTGGATTGCAATGCAGATAACAGGCTTTCCATCTCACCTCTGCTCCCCACTCAACTCCCCATCTCTACTTCTCCCTCACCATCCAAGCTCAGCCTCTTTTTTTCCATAGTCTTAATACCTTCCCCTTCTTTCTACCATCTCAAATATAATTTAACTCACTGCTTCCCTCCTTCCTTAATTTGTCTTTGTCCTTCATTTCTTTTTCCCTTCTTCTGATCTCTCCAACTTTAAGTCCTAGAAATCTGTCTCCTAGAAGAGGAATTTGCTGTTCACTCTCCCCAGCTGAAATTTTTCCCCTAATTTCTCTGTTTCACACCATCTCTCATTCACTTCCCCACATCCCAACTTTCCACCACCAAAACACAGTCTCCGTAGTGCTCTTTCAGCACTGCAGCCCAGACTAGACACCAATCCTCAGGCTGACCTTCACCCATCCCACCCTTCATCAGTTCTTCTCCACAGGTCCCTCAGCCATGCAGACAAGGCAGGCATAAAGCGGAAGCTGATGGGGCTGCCCAAGGGACCTAGGGAGGAGCAGAGGCAGCAGCAAGAAGACGCAGTGTAGGTTCTGCAAAAAAAAGTGAAAGCAAAACCGCCCACTGCTTTGGGGACTTCTGAGGATTAGGAAATACCCTTACAGCTTCTACAAATTGACATGATGTCTGGAAAGTACAGCATAGATATGCAGGAGTTGGCAGGGGGGAAAGGGTCTTCAGAGTTCCGTGACACTGAGTGTGGTTCAGATCTCCATCGACTGAAGAGCTCTGAAGGCACAAGACCAAACTTTTAAAGTTACCAGATTACAGTCACCTGCACCACATGCTTCTGGTCTCACTACTAGCTTAACTGCTTCATATTTTTCTCTTTCACCGGCAGGTACAGACAAGTTCCAGACCTAGGCTTAAAAATATTAATTCAATATGCCAGTAAAAATCTGTTCCCAAGGCCAGGCTAGCTATGGTCTCTCCTGGATGGTAAAAGCAAGCGCTGTACCAGAGAATGCCAACAGAAGTAGCTTTAGGTAAGAGACTGAGAGAAGACCTGTACTAGGATGATTGTTATATCCACTCTTCAGGCAAAGCCATGAAAATATAAAGAGGCCAAATGACTGCAAAAAGGCATGTAAGAATCTTATGGCAAAATTCAAAAGCAGATCCAAGAGTCACTTTTTTTTTTTTAATTTTAGTTTAACCTCTCTTCTGGACCTTCCTTTTTGGCACATTTCATCCTTGCTTTACTCCTCTAGCTCTGCAAAAGGCCTTTTCTCATTTTGAGCTAAAATTACCTATTTAGGAGCCATGCCCTGCTGCACAGTCCTTAAAAAACCTCACTAAGATTTCCATAGCCCAAGTTGCATAACTAAAAAAAAGTAATTCTTGCTACAGTAATAAATTCTTTCAACAACAGATTTCTTTTGTTCATATATGAACTCTTCCATAGCACTTGCCATTAACGGTGGTTCAACACCAGTGTTTGTCCAAACGATGCAGCTACATCATTTAAACGCCCACTTTGGGGTCGTGTTTGCTTGCCCATTGCAGAGACCAGTGAATTTTTGCAGTACCTCCTGGAGTATGTTGATCCTTCCCAGACCAGACGAGTCTCTTTTGCCATAGGAAACATGCTTAATCCTAGGAAAGAGTAGCGTATGGTGCTGTAAACTCTTCTCCACTGGAATCTCTCCAATATGAGGGCAGTTTTACAATCCCACTGAATAAGAGCTTATAGGGGCAGAAGTGAAGCATTTCACCTTGGGAGTGCCCGCAACCCCCCAACAGTCAGGAAACTCACTTTTTTTCCCTTTTTTCTTTTTTTTTTTTTTTGAGATGCTCCCTAGACCTCCAGAGTGGGGGGTACATAGGACTGCTATGTGCCAGGTAACTGGATTAAAAAATTGCTCCCTTTCATCCCAAAGGCCATTCACTGTTTTGTTTTCCTTGTTCCGTTGTCACAAGGAGGTAAGGTGACAATTCCTTTATTCTCAGCCAGTCACTATATAAGAATGTCGCTTTTCCAGCTCAAATCTGCAGGCAGGCCATTTCCCAGCTATAGCAGGCAGTGCCTGTCCCAGGAGCAACTCCACAACAGCAGGAAGAGATAAGGAAGCACACTTCAGCCCTTCGGAAAATCCTGCCCAAGAGGACCATGGGGAGCCTGACAGATTGTCCTTCATTAACAAGTAGATGAACACAAATCACTCCACACTGGGGACTATGTTCCTCTGATCTAAAACGTGACCCCTGAGCCTCCCTTTTAGCTCCTTTGGCCTTTCCTCCAATTTCCTCCCCTCTTTTCATTTCCTACACTCCCACAGGGTAACTCCTTGCAAGTGAGATGTTAGCACCAGAAGCCATACATACGCCCCTGCACCCACACTTCTGACGAGCTGCCAAGGCACAAGCAACTCTCCCGTGATGCAAAGTATCTGAATTCCCTGGAAATGGTAGGCATGATGAGTACCTGGGGCAGATTCTGGGTAGGACAGTGGGATTTTACATGTCCGAAATTTGATCTGAAAGGGCACCTTCATTTCTCTAAACCTTTCACATTGCTTTTTGTAAAAAAGAGATGTTCAGGCACTGTGCCTAGGAAAGGAAAGGATGCCCAGGTGATTTGTTGCCAGGAACGTTTCAGCAAATGGACTGAATGGCTCAGGAAATCGGTGTGGTCACCAGCCAAAATGCAGATAAGGAGGAAGGTAGTTGAAGGAGTTTGTGTTTGACAGTTGTGTGAGGATCATCTAGCCCTGGTTCGGAGAAGGATCCACATATTGCAAAATATTCTGATAATACATTGGATACGCAGATCTCTCAAGAGCAGGCCTACCGGAAAGGAGATGGATCTGCCTCCTTCGTCGCCATCACAAGAAAGGGTTCAGTGTGCTCAACACCCTGGGGACCCAGAAGGCTTGTCTCTGAGATTCCCCAAGCAAACTGGGAAAACTGTCAACAGTGCAAATGCAGTCCTGACACATGGGGACAAAAGTTGCTCTAACTCGGTCTGGCATCCACACCGCTTCCCAGTCCCAGCACGCAGGACTGGGAGAGAGTTCCAGTATAACAATAGCTGCAGTGGTGCAGTCGGTCCTCCAGCTGCCATTGCACTGCACTGCGGGTGCGTGGTGGGATGCAAGCGCAGGAACACCCTCTCCAAACAGCAGGAGATGAAATTGATTTTCAGATGCAGGCGTTTTGCAGAGAGAGCGAAAGGAACAAAGCAGATGTCGGGCGGTCTGCGGTACAGCTCTCCCCTTGCAGGCACCCCTTTGGAGCAATAATCCCTTCAAGGGGGGGAAGGGGAGAAAAAAAACCCACCCAGCAGTGTGCTAATCTTCACAGACAGAGCAGCTTTAATGCAGTCTAATCCTCCAGAGGGAGGAAACAGCATTTCCTTTGTGCCAAGGATATCAAAATGGTTGAAGGTGGCAACCTCCACTGACATTAACTTTATTAAAGGAGGGGTATTTCCACAAGCCCTGAGAGGGCTTGGTCAAGAGCCAGCTGGAGACCCATTGCTATGTAGCATCTACCCATAACAACAGAAAATAGCAGGCAGTTGGGAACTCCTGAAAGAATATATAGGCATTAAGCATGCACACAAACTAGAGACTGCATATCACAGCCACACATATCAATTATACAGCCATCAAACAGCAGCATAGCAGCAGCAATGTGAGCAGCTAATAATTGCTTTATTTCTTTCTTAAATTTGGCTCCTGTATTATTTTGCTGCAGCTATATAATTAACTTGTATTCTGAAGGGGGAAGCGGTGCCTCTGTGTTGTCGTTAGAAGAATGCCAAACCTTGAGCCACGTCCTCAGCAGAGAATTATTTTTCCATGTAAATTGGATGCAGAAGTGCAAGAAAGGAGATAAGCATTCTCAGTAAAATTCTGAGTAGTAGGAGCCTGCATTTAATTAAACCTTACTTTAAATAACAGTAGTAGTCACGTTCTACTCACGAGCACTTCCTTGCACCTAAATATCAAACAACTGTCACTTCACAATGGCACTGGATATAGTCAGTTCCTAAACACCTTTAGGTAATGCGCAGGAAGCATCATCTTGAATTCACATTGGTATGTCAGTATACCTCATCCAGCCTTGCCTAAAACACCTTAGAAATAGCAGCTTGCACTGGATGCCACTACCTGGGCATTCAGAGTTTCATCGTAGAAATCAGCATAGATCTAAGTTATTTTTTAGGATCAGACACTTTCATTATTTATATTTAGTCCTACAGAATTTCTGAAGTGTTTAAAAGAGTTGCATGCATCGCCTGCTTCTTGTGCAAAATAGAAAGTTAAAACTCTGAATCAAGGATCCGAAATACAAAGTTCTAGTATTGTAACAGAAGCAGAAAATGCCAATGCGTTCATCTCCCCTTCCTGAAGAACAGTTCAATTATAATCATGTCCCCAAGCAGATTTTGCACTGAATCACTGTGACATCTGCTAGGGAAACGAACACAAATCTATATCTGCATGCAGCAAATACATTGGCAAGATTGCAATGAGGGAAAGGGAAATTAAGCGTCATTTTTCACACAAACTAGAAAATGACAGCTTGTCACATCCATGAGTAAATACTAGCAGAAGTGAGAGGAGGCAAGATGCTTCTTCACCTTTTCCCCCACCATAGCACTACAAATATACAGATTAAGGACAAAACTGTGGCTTCTTATCCCCTGCCTACAGTAACAGCATCTGGATGCATATCATCCCCTAGGAACAGTAACAATAACGGATCATATCCAATCATATTCACCTCTCACATACGTTAGCAGAGCTCAAGGGAGTTCAAGGGAGCTGTGCCCCTTCCCTAGCTGAAGAGCCAGTCCAACATGCCAGAGCTGGTGGGGACAAAGGCCAGAAGTCCCCCAAAGGGTTAGGGTGCAGAGTAACCTCCTTTGGGTCACTTAGGGAGAAGAAGGATTGCCCATAGCCTTGTCAGCAGCAGGGACAATGTTAAGATACAGAAGCAAAGGGATTAGTCATGACTTGTCTACATACAAAAATCGTGATATAATGTAGTACAACCCTCTTTGTACAGACAAAGACACCCAGAAGAAAGGAAAAGTCAGCTCAAATTCTCCCACGTTTCCCCAAGGACAGGAGTAAGCCCAGGGACAAGGGCTGCAGAGCCACCCACGCTCTGCACAAAGGTGAAGACCCTTCCCACCTTCTTTCAGTCCAATGTGCAAGGCTTCACCAGTTGCACAAGGCTGGCTCCCAGCTGCAGGACGGAGGAAGGGCTATGGTATGAAGCTACTGATAGAAAAACACCCTTGGCTTCAAAACCTACCCCAGCTGCACTGTAACACTGCGGCCTCCCCTCCATCCCAGTCACGCACAAGGCTGGAGATGGAGGCAGCACAGCAGAGCACGCCTGAGACTGAAATACCTAAGTCTCATACAGGTGAAATTTCTATTACAAGATGGATCTGACCTTACATCCATATGGGAAACAGCAATATCATTCTAAGCTCCTTTTAAGCTAATGATACCATTTACACAGGGTTACAGTAACTGCAGCTGTTTTGGGAGGAAACAGGCTCTCTACCAAAAACACATAAATGGGTACAAAAATTTCTGCATATCACACCCTCACCTATAAGAAATGCATTGCATTAATACTTCACAGAGTCTCATTGCCGGAGCAAAGCAGCACAGTACCCTTTCATCAATTATGGCTTGTTTTCAGGTGCACTTTCCCCAAACCAAGAGCCTATGTTCAAGGTATTGTATATTCTGTGACTTATATGGCAAGATTACCATGACTGTAAAAGGGGTATTATTTCATCTCCTCTTTAGAAAGATGTATAACCTTCCACCCACTCTTCCTTGTGCTTTTACAGTGAGAATTTGTCCCTAATTGGTATCCAAGTGTGCAGAGCCAGATCAATTCCTCTTCAGAAAAAGAGTGCTGCTTTTTATCCTGACAAAAACAGATACTACAGACTTCACTTACAGGATCTGATTTTTAAAATTACTGTTATCAAGCTTTGATGGGACCACTCTGATAACAGATGTGTGGCTAATGTGTTCCTTAATTTTATGATAATTTGACTACAGACAAAATAAATAAATGGGTTAAAAATAAGCAAAACTTTAGGAACTTGGACATTGGCGATGAACACCAAATTCAGAGCTCAGAAGTCCCCTCTGGAATGTTTTTAGTCCATGTCCTCCTAGTTCTCCACAATCCTAATCTTTAAAATTTAAGATCAATGTATGTAAAGACAACTTTGAAACTTGGACTCCTGACCTGAATTTGCTTTCTCATGCAAGAGATAAACTTTAAGCTTTCAGGAGTTACATATTTACAGTCTGATTTCACAACAAAGGACATCGATTCTTCTATTCAGTAGCAAATAGAAACATTTTCTCTAGGAAAGCTGTATTCTATAGTTTACAATGAGAAACTGCTTGGAAAAAAGTAGAAATAGAACAGTAGGTGTTTTTTTAAGCTATGTAAAGAAAGGTTATTCTTAGAACTGCAAGAATTCTTTATATTGGAATAATTTAGTAAGTGCACTGAAATACTTTCCTGCTAAACCATAGTTTTCAGCCAGGCACTTTAAATTGGTATTTTCACAAAGCCACACAGTCTAACCGGAGGGCTGTTGGCTAGAGCCATCGCACTGTTGGCTAGAGCCATCCCTCTGCCTGTTTCAAAACAGAGGTGGAGAACAAGTGTAAGATCTGCCAGGTACCTCCTCCTGTGCTTGCCACAGCCTGACCGAGAGCCAGGCTGCTGCTGCCACCCCTGCCTCAAGCACCGAAATGGAAGATTGCAATATGAGCATGCACAGAGACAGCAAAGAAACACCTGTATGCCCTAAAGGGGAAAAATAAATGCAGAGAAAGAAATAGGATCTGAGTTTTAAAACTACTCTTCCTTCCAAAAGATGTATATTAAAAGAGTCTCATAGCTGTTTTACACATAGACTGACAAGCAATAAGTCAGAAAGAAGTTCGAGAGACACTGATTGCTTTTACCTGCCACACAGTTTGCTTTCAAGTCTGTAGTTCTGTGTGGTTTCTCAGATGAGCAGATCTCCCTTCTAGGTGTTTCTAACACGCCTACTGACTTAGATTCCTATCCTGCAAATAGTAACCGCCATTACATGCATGCATTCTTGTCTGCAGGATCCAGAATATATTTTATGTGCATTATACCTAGGACATCTTTAAAAACTATGATCACTGAAGAGGGACACACATGAAACACAGCAGAGTTTTGTGAAATATTTCTGTTAAAATACAAAAAGTCCAGCAGTTTTTAAATCAAGAAATCCTAGATAGGCTTCCGCCATCAACTCCAGGTAACATGGTACATTTCCCACCTCTTCATCTACAAGAACTGAGGGTGGTGGAAGGGAATTCTGCAGCTTCTGCATAGTATAGCCAAATACCCTCCTCCTGTCAAATCCTCCTCCTCCCCACAAAATGGCTTAAAATAGATTTACAGTACAGCCTCATTTTGGGGGCCTTACCATCTTATTTATGCTATTGTTTCAAGCTCTATAACTCAGAGGACCAGGAACTGAGATTGCACTTCTGGTAACGAGAACTGTGTTTGTAATACGACAGCCTGAACCAGGACTCCAAGAAAAAAGAAAAAGGAAAACGATGGAAGTGGGCTGCATATTGGGAAGACAGTAGAGAGCGGAGGTTGCACACCAAACCTTATTTCCAGAATCCTTGTATATTTTCTCTTCTATTGGTGTCCAAAGTGGGTTTTTGTCTTTCTTGTACTGCGTTTGTTCCCTACTTTAAGGCCAGCCAAACATTTTTTTAGGGACCTGAGGAACTCAGGGCAAGACAATGAAATTGTTGCTTGCAATGAAAAATGCTTTCTTGAGAGCTAAAGCCAAGTCTTGCTGAGTGATCAATCCTCACTATTTATACTGCCTAAGAGTTTGAGCCTCACGCTACTGTATGGTATGTGATACCAAAAGCCTTGAGCCAGCTAGAGATGCTTGGGACAACAAGAAGAGGGGAGTCACCTCTGACTGCCTGCAGCCCAGTCTGCCACCCAGGCTACGCTCCTAAGCATAGTACCCATGAGCACAGAGAACCGCAGAGCTGAAAACAAGCAAACATAGCCAAGAAACTCCAGCCTCAAGGAAAACCAGAGCCTACCTCCCTCTGGTCCTTTTCCCATGTCCTTAACAGACTGCGAGAGTGGCCAAAATACTTCCAGAGCTGCTTAACCCAGCATTTTCTCCCTTGTCCGTATCATTGCAGGGAAGCACAGTCAGCAGCCATTTAGCCCTAGCTAGTCTCAGTATACAAGCTCAGCAATACACATCTGCTAGTGAGCCTGGCCCATCTCTCTCTACTGCTTAATCCTCCCCTGCCTCAAGAAACAGGAGCTGCTATTTAGGTTTCTCCAAATAGATTTTTGTGTTTAAGGCACTACCATCCATTTGACAGCCAGCTTTAAGTTAGTTAGGCAAGAGTTACCTGGCCAGGGTAAATGCAACTGGCCAGGTAACTCTAAGGAATGAAGTAAACTGCTTAGAAGACAGCCAGCAGTAGCACTTAAGCTGTCTTGCACCACTGTTAACTCTTGTCTGTATTCATGTTACAGTAAGGATCCTCACCTGAAGCAAGTCTCCAGGAATTAATTAGCTCTACCCATGTTCCTCTGGTGGCTACAAGATCCCACAACTTTTGTTTTCTGGAACCAAAGCAGAAGCCCACCAGCTTGTGTGCTTTTTCTCATACGTGCCAGAGCCAATAATACAAACAGGCTTCTCCTCTGTTTTGCCAAACAGCTGAAGCTCATCCTCAAATCTCTCACTTCTCTTCAGCTGGGCTGCTCTTCCTCTCACCCGTACTTTCTGAAGGGAACATGACCCAAAACTGGGAAATAGGCACTGGTCCTGGCTCTGCAGAGAACAGGTGCTTTCTTTGCGCAAATGTCTGCGAGCACCGCTTGGCTGAAAGAAATTAGAACATAAGCTTACAATGAATGAGGCTTCCTCCCTTTCTGTGAGGCCTCACAAACCAGGCTGCGTTACACATAGGCTCACAGGCCAATTAATGCAATTTAGGATCCTTAGTAGCCTAAGAGCTTGCTGAGATGGGAACAAACGGCTGAAGGGAAGAGGTTGGATGACATACTCTGCATAGCTGTATGTGAAGAGTGACATGAAATTGTTTGAACTCACTAGTCAGCGTAACAAGAAGCCAGAGAAGGCTGTTACTGCTCATAAAAGAAAAATAATCTGAACGGTCAACATTTTTGTTAGTGCTTAATAGAAAAAGGAAAATTAAAAGAAAAAGCAAAGAAGTGTTGAATAAGGGTATAATAAGAAGCAATTAACCCCATGTTGGGTGTAGAGCCATTTCCTCCAGCACATCCTCTTTGCAAATGAGGCACAGCAGGAACTGGGACCAATGGAGGCAGC